>JBBBDQ010000713.1:3990000-4185000 GCA_037127315.1 Ascarosepion bandense
GTTTTACTTAATCAAACTTTTGTAAGTTGAACATAGGTTCAATATATTTCATAGATTTTTGGCAAACGTGGGCATTCTTACCCGCAATAAATTTGAGTGTCAAAAGGACAAAATAATCTTATAAGTAAATAGTTTTTAATATTTTTGTTGTTTATTCCAAGCAACGGAAAATAAATGCTTGAATTTACTTTCCTCGTATCTTTATGCTTTATTACAATTCTAATTATCGATTTTTAAGACAATGAATATTGCCGAAAATGAAAGTAGTTAAACAAACGGTGTCATGCGAAAGAATTAACTTTGTTGCACTCCATCATATTGCAGGCACGAACATTATTGTTAGCCATATTTCCTTTGTTTTTAATGTATTGTATATTTTGCTTTTTATGCCGTGGACATAAAAGTGTTAACGGAGCTTATAATTTATGTTTGAAATAAACCAGAGAGTTTTTGTTTACTGGAAATAGTAAGTTTAATCAGTTAGCATTCAATTGAGCTAAAATTAAAGCTTCAAGAAAAATTGTTTTTATTTTAAAAAATTCAGTTTAAAACTTTTTTTTTTTTTAATCATTTCACCCCGAGCAAGGCAGAAACACCACTGATGTGCAGGGGGTTACATAAATGTAGAAAGATTAATTAGAAAAGAGTGAGGAGTACAAGCTAGTTAGAAAGGAACAATAGAAAGCTGAGAAAGCAGGTGCAATGACAGATACATGGGCGGAGAGAACGTGAAGGTTATACAGGGGAGGGGAGAGAGCTAGAGTCCAGTGGTTAGTAGGTGAGTATTAACTTTGCTTTTAAATTTCTGGAGGTCGTAGCCGTCAGGAAAGCAAGAATACGGGAGTGAGTTCCACAGGCGGGAAGTGCGAGAGAGGAAGCTGCAGGAGTAGAATTGTCGTCTGCGTTTGGCTAACCTGACTGTGAATGGGTGGGACCCAGTTGCCAGTCTGGTTGCACGGGTAAACACCTGTTGAGGAGGCATCAGTGACTTAAGCTCATCCGAGCAGAAGCCATGAAAGTATTTATAGAAGAGACAGAGGGAGGCCACATTTCGACGATGGGAAAGTGGCTGCAGACGAGTCGCCAGATCAGTACCTATCACATTACAGACTCTCCTTTGGAGCTTGTCAAGAACACTGAGAAGAACGGCAGGGGCACCTGACCATAAATGGCAGCAGTACTCCATGCACGGACGGATGGTTTAGGTATCGAAAATGAGTGGAAGTACCTCCTCCGGTGGGAATGAAAACTTCATCGATGAATTCATGGAGAAAAGAGTCTCCCTGATCGTAATTAAACAACAACATTTTTACATAAAGCAGAATTATAAAAAAAAAAAAATAATAACACAGTTCAGATCTCAAAGTCATTTCGGTTGTATTTTTTTGGTTTTCTTTTTCTTTAAATTGCGCAATTTTCAATTATGATTTTTATGATTTTTTCTTTTTTTTTTCTTTTTTGCTAGAGCTCGGGTTTTCTAGATTAATAGTTTTTATTTAATTATTCAATTAATTATATTGGCTACATCAGTCGCTATAGATAGAACTCACTACAGTAACCAGCTGCAAGGCGAGATCGCTAACCACTGTTAACTGCGTCCAATAAAATTGAACTTCTAACGGATCGTATAATGTTACGGTTTAATTTTAAAGTTCAAAACTCAAACGAACAAAAAAAAAAACTCTTTACAAACGAAAAGAAATTGAATATTTCAGATTGCGTTGAAGATTATACATGATATACGAGCTGAAACCTTAATCTTTTTACACGTCAATCGAATTTGTGTTTAAAGAAAATATTTTTAAAAAATGGCTAATCGTTTGAAGAAATTAATAACATCGCCTATTACTCGAAAAATATTGTTTAATTTAACGTTCTAATCAACGAGGTAGAACATAACAAAGCACCGTGACTAGGAAAATAAGGCAGACAGCTTTAATAGCCAATTAATTTCAGACAGCTTTCATTTGCAAATGCAGAGATGATGGAAGACAAAACAAAATAAATAAATAAATAAATAAATAAAACAAAAACAAAAACAAAACGCAAAAAGTGAAGGGATACTCTTTCCAAAGATAATAATGGCGGGTGGGAGCCATGGAAAATAATTTATTGTGCTTTGCTTTCCCGTCATTATTGGCATTATTATACCCATGTTATAACGGGGGTGAGCTATGGTAGAAAGATTTATTCTCACAATTGTATTTCTCCCTTTATGGGCATTATTATATTCATAATATAATAACACCGTATTTGACGAACGAAACGAAATGACTGAAAAGAAAAGGAATGACAAACATGCGTTGTTCTCATAGAAACTTTCATACTACTAAGACACACAAAAATCAAAATATACACATGTCACACGCAGAGAATAATATATCACGTGTATCTACACACAAAAAAAAAACAGGGTTGAAGGAGAATCATAAAGGAATGGTCTTACATATCATATGGAGATATTCCTGTCTCTGGAGAAGCCATGCTAGGATTCCAGATTCAAAAGAGCTGAATTCATTTATGTCTCAGGTGAGTTTACCCAATGAGGTTGTTGCGTGAACGTAATAGGAGGGAGATAAGAAAAGCAATTATATGAGTATATGTAGAGTAGATAACAGCTGACACTAGACTTGAAGAGATTAAGAATGTAGCGATCGGGGAAGCATCCACTCGGGAGTTTGTTTCACAAAGTAGCAGATCTTGAGTAAATGCTGTCTAAATGGAACTTCTTTCTTACTAATGGGATATAAAGGGAAACGGGGATGATTCATCCCGGTGTACATGGCATGGCGGGTCTTGGGAAAAAAACAAAACCGGTGGAACTAAGGAACTAAGCTCGCCAGAACTTTTGGCATGAAAATAGTGACTGGGTAACGATAGACTAGTTTGGTTTGTTTGATTTTGTTTAGCGGCATATCAAACTCTATGGTTTATACAGGGTGGGTGTCCATAAAGTTTGTGTGCACATAAAAAAATCTATAACTTTATTTGTATTTGTGATAGAAATAATTTGTAAAAAGGATTAGAAAGAAGTAAATATATATTATTTTTATTGAAATTTTAAGTTCCCACATGTCCTCCATCATTAGCAATACAAAGGGTAATAAGATTTTGCAGTTTATGCTTTTTACTTATCTAAAAATTGTTGAAAATTTTATGGTAAAGAATAATTCAATAAATATACTTAAAACTAAGAATATTAAACTTTATAACATTTTTTACAGATTATTTCTATCACAAATAAAAAATAAAGTTCCAATTTTTTAAAAAGTGAACACGGACTTTATGGACACCCTATCTAATGAACTTGAAATATTTTGTATAAAATTTTATATGATTTCAAATAAATATATTTTGAACACCAATGTATATTTTCAACTCCATATTTGTAAATAATTCTATACTTTCTGTAAATTAAGAAAATTACTGCCTCAATTCCAGAACAATTTCCTCATTAATTGTAGAGCTATTAAAAAATACTTCTTATTTCTTTTATTACTACATAACTTTTCATATGGAAATGACAAAAAAAAAAAAAAATACGGTAGAATCATTACTGTTGTTATATCTCGTCAGGCGCTCCTGCTGTTCATCTCAGTGTTCTCAACAGGCTCCAAAGAAGAATTTGTAATGTGATTGGTCCTGACATGGCAGCTCGACTCCAGCCACTTTCTCATCGGCAGGATATGGCTTCCCTTTTTCTTTTCTACAAATATTTTCATGGCTTCTGCTCTGACGAACTTAGGTCACTGGTGCCCCTTCCACTAGAAATTACTCGTGCAACCAGACCGGCAACAAGGTCCCATGCATGCAGCCGACAATCTACCCCTCAGCTTCTTTTCTCGCACTTCCCGCCTGTGGAACTCCATTCTATGTACTTGTTTTCCTGGCAGCTACAATCAGCAAGAATTTAAATGCAATCTCAATTTCCATTTGACTCCAGTTCTTTCAAAATCACCTCGTATATCTTGCTTTTTTCCTTTCTCGCTATCTTTGCAACTGTCTTCACATCTGTGTTTCCATCCTTCTCTTGCCCTTTCTCTGACACCCCTTGTAACTGGTTCGCCTTTCTCTTTACTCTCCTCCTGCTTAAACTTTTACTCTCTTATGTAGCCCCCTGCGCATCAGTGGTGGTACTGCCTTGGTTGGAATGAAACGATTTAAAAAAAATGTATGGCTACCCATACTTAAAAAAATCGTAGAAGCTGTCGACGAACGTTGGGAGAATGTTGTGCGACTGTGTTATTTTTTAAGAGAATGAAAGAAAAGGTACGTTTCTCTAGAAAACGTGTTGACATAATTGCTTTTCACCGCACCTTTGGACTTGATTAGATTTGTTCAACGGCATATCAACTCTTTAACCGGCAATGGAAAAAGCTCAAAAAGATTTTGAACATTATAAATCCTCTTCTGAGTTTTGCAAAATGAAATAGTGCGTGCAAGATTTACTTATTTAGTTAATTTGTTGATCTTATTTAGCGGCATATCAACATCTCCGTGAGTTATGTAATGCCAAAAGCTAAATATTTTGAACACAATTTTATGGCTTCAACAAATCATATTTCAAATGTAACTGTATACCTTCGACTACGGATAAAATGTATTGTTGGTAAATTTATTACAAAATTGTTACACTGGTCATTTTACTGAAAAAATTGTATTGTCGGTCATAAAAATGTATTGCTAGTAATTTTATTATAAAATCTATTTTTATATTTTCATAACGTTTTTTTTTTTTTTTTTTGAGAAGTTCACTGTTTGCCCATAGCTGGAACCATAGTGGGTGGTACTACTCTGGGTCAGAATAGATCGGGGAACGACAGTAATTAAGATGTGCTTTTACGCTCCTGAAAACTTCAAATTTACTGATCAGACACTTTGCTGTCGAAATCAACATCGTCATACCCATAGCTGGGACCATCGCAGTTGTTACTATCCTAGATCAGAATCGACCGGGGAATGACAATAATTAAGAGGTGGTTTTACGCTCCTGAAAATCTCAAATTTACTGATCAGAAATCAAATTTTACTTGCTGTCGGAATCAGCTTATTGTCATACCCATAGCTGGAACCATAGCAGGTGGTACTACCCTGGATCAGAATGAACCGGGGAACGACAGTAATTAAGAGGTGCTTTTACGCTCCTGAAAATCTCAAATTTACTGATCAGACACCTTGCTCTCGGAATTAGCTTATCGGTGTACCCAGGACCGATAATCTAGGGACTTTTTGTGTTTGGGAAAGGGTTTGTAGTGTAGAAATAATTAACTCCCGACAAGACCACAAAAACGCTTCTGAATTTAATCAGGACTAGAAAGTGAGGACTGTTCAGCTCAAACTCGGATATGGCAGCAGTAGTTCATTTTGGGTCTGATCTGGATTTTCTGAACCCTATTCAAGTGCAGGCTGGACAGCTGTAGCGCAAATATAATAGAATGGCAGGTATTTAATGGAGTGATACGGAGAAAAGTTCCTTCTGTTATATTAAACAGACGGACCACTCAGTGAAGAAGAGACCACTACTCGCAGTTCATTTAATGAGGGATAAGAATGTGTGCCACGAAACGATTTCAAAATTTTGCGAAAGACTAAACCAAGGAACCACAATGCCGTCAAATCATCCATCCTTATTTTTATTGGCAAATATAAGACTCTGAACAGCCTGCCCTCAAATGTCTGCCCGAGATCATGGGTTCTTACTGTCTTCAATCAAATTAATACATTTTTCAGCGATTAATAATTTCATATATTTTGCTTTTTAATTTATCAAGTGGTAGTGACTTCAAGGGCACCTCGGCGTGGTGTAATGGTTTGCAAGCTCCTCTCGCTAAAATCATTACAACTGAGTAATGAGTTCGGTCCTCACTGGGTACCCCCTACTTTCGGTCGTGTGTCAAATCTAAGCTACGCTTAGAAAATCACCTTCCTCCAGATTTAGAGTTTGAGCGCAGGGCTAACAACCCTGCCCCATAAAAAAAACAGTCTGTTACGGAAACAGCAAAACGCTGCCCTACACACCATTGGGTGTAAAGGAAAAGTTTATATTTACTATTTCGTTACTTCAAGATTGCAAGCGCTTGCGGACTATCACGTTAAATACACCGGTTCTCGCTCGATCACCGAAGTTAAGCAACGTTGAGCCTGGTCAGTACTTAAATGGGTGACCGCTTGGGAATACCAGGTGGTGTAAGCATTTAATGACATATGTGCGTTGTGGTGCAGTGTATATCGGCTCGGAAAGAGAAATCGGTGAACTGAGTTCGAATTCCAGTTGAATGCATTCACTTAAGCACTGGTACCCTTGGGAAAGGTATTAACCCGTCCCTTCTCTCCAGTTATGGATTAAATAACAAGAGTAGGGCTTGTGGACCCTGCTCTTAAAAACAAATCCCAATGAATCTTGATACTATAAAAGAAAAATGTTGTAAAATAAAATAACCTTACCCAAAATCATTGGTTACGACCTTAAATGATCACAGGAGGATTGATAGATCGTTAAACTTCCAAATGATCCCATAAGGATTGCTAGGTCGTTAAACCTCCAAATGATCCCATAAGGATTGCTAGGTCGTTAAACCTCGAAACAATCAAGACAGCAAAGTTGCAGTTCCTCGACTAAAATGAACAATAATATACTTTATGATTGTCTAAAGAGGATTCGAGATGTTATATTTCTTCTGATCTTTTACTAAAGCTAAAAAAAATGAGTGATGGATCGCTACGTGCTGGACGATCTCCTCAAAGATAAAGAAGAGGCTTGAGGCAGCAGAAATGTGGTTTTACAGAAGGATGCTAAGGATACCATGGACAGAGAACTTGTGTAACGATGAGGTGTTGGAAAGGATGCAAACGAGAAGAAAACTGATATTAAATATCAGGAAGAGACAAATGAGATTCCCGAGACACGTAATGAGGAAGGAGGGCCTGAAGAACTTGATACTCACAGGACGGATCAATGGTAGCAGAGACAGAGGAAAACAGACGCACTTGTTAGGTCTGAGCAAATGGTTTATGAAGAGGCGCTTGGAAGGAATACCAAAAGAAAACTTACTGAGAGCGACAAGAGACTGAACCAAGTTGAAGTTCATGATCGCCTACGTCCTGAAGGGACACGGCACATGAAGAAGAAGAATGTAATAAATTAAGCATACAATGATGAATAAACGGAAAATATAGCACCAAAATCCGAAGGCGCACCAGAAAAGCGAAGAATTTTTTTTCAAAATATCTGCAAAGTATTGAGCAGCAGTCGTATTTCGTCAGAAACTAAAGAAAGAGTACTAAACGATATTGTAATATCAGTCCTCCTATATCTACTTAATATCTTATATTAATTAGATAAATGTTTTTGGATAATCCTCTTCGTGTTTATGGGCATATCAAATTTATAAAATACCTATTAGGTTCATACAACTGTGGCGATACCGACCGAACAAAAGCGATGGACCGGATGTTTGCTCTCTCACGACAAAAAGGCAAATGACCAAAAGTCGTTGCACATCCGGGTTCGCGCAAATGTTCCGGTTGAAAAATAAAAATTAAGCAAATATCAAATTTCCATTTCGCGAGCCTACGCGAATTTTATTTACCAGCCAATGGGAAGCTCAGAATCAAATTCAAGTGTGAAATCCCAAACCAGCTGCTTTTGATCCAAAAAGCAGATATAAAATGTCGAAACAGAAAGCACGCAGCCAAACCGAAGAAGACAGACCGACGCAGAGACCCAGAGCGACGAATGTAATTAGTATCTCCCTTGACCGAAGTGGCTTACTATCTTCGCCTCCCTTACCTCTTTACCTTCTTCCCTGCCTCAAAACTACTTACCAATCTAAGGAGCGACTACTTCAAAGACATTCCTCAATTACACAGAACCCACATTCCTAAGTCTTAAATCTCTTTCAGCTAATTATTTGCCATGAACATTTAACCTCCGTTGGACCTATATTCAAGTATAACTTTGATTGTAAAAACATTAATTGATATGTGTATATATAAAAATGTTATTTTTCTACTCCAATTGCTTTTCTTGATTTTATAATCATTTTATGACTTATAGTGGGCTATCTACCACAAGGCCAAATTCCGTTAACCTGCAACAGTATACAATTACCCTTCACTAGAACGGACTCCCACTACAACGGGAAAATAATAGATAAACAACCCACTATACAACCATGGATAAAACGTTATAATTTCTTCTAAAATTGCTTGTTCAATAATTCCCCGTTACGTGAGCTTTCTTTAAAAAAACAAAAAAAAAAAACAAAACAAACAAACAAAAAAACGGTAAAATCACTAATTGCAAATCGCTTGAAGACACCAAATGGTAGAAACCTAAGTCGCGTAATAACTCGTTTACAAATGGAGAATATTCAAAAGTTCTACATTATAAATATATTGAACACTTTTTAATACAAATGTGCACTGGTCTCAAAAACTAAGCAATTAAACAATCAGTATATATATATATATATATGTGTGTGTGTGTGTGTGTGTGTGTGTGTGTGTGTGTGTGTGTGCGTGTGTGTGTGTGTGTGTGTGTGTGTGTAAGTTTCATTAAAACTGACAGATAAGGTGCTATGGTTAATTTTTTTTTTATAATTTTTCATGCGTTCTTATTTCAGAACACAAATTATAAAAAAAATTGTCCGAATAAAAATATAAAATACAGTTCATCCTTGAAAATGGATAAACTATAGGCGAAAGCGCTTGGAAAAACAAAATATTCGAATAATTTTTATATAATTTATTTTCTGAAATAAGATGAAATGTAAAATGATATATAAAACTTAACCGTAGCACCTTTCTGTCATTTTTAAAGCAACCTGCATAAAAGATTGCTGGCTATATATATATAGCATATCTATCTATCTATCTATCTATCTATCTATCTATCTATCTATCTATCTATCTATCTATTTTAATGGTTGTTACAATGGTTTCTAAATTCATAGTATCAGTACACAACAATTTTTGCGTTTCGAAGCTGATACGTGCGCTTCTCATCAGGTGATAAGTTGCAATCATTTCAATTCATTTCAACTTAACACCCGATGAGAAGCGCACGTAGCAGCTTCGAAACGTGAAAATTTTTGTGTAGTGATACTATGTATTTATAAACCATTGTAACAACCATGACAATATAACGCTCTACGTTGTATCGAGCACTCTTTATAAAAGTAAATGCATGAACAACAGGTAAAAAAAAAAAAAACTGCGAGTTCTATAACTTTGTTACACTATATATATATATTAGCGAGAATGGCAACCCGTGTAGACTGAGAGGATAATCCAAAAATTTTATCTAATTAATATAAATTATCAATTAGATAGACATAGAGATATATTAGAGGTATATTATCCAGAGCAAATATACTAAGAAAACTCAAGATATAATTAAACGGTTATAAATCCATCAATGATCTGAATAAGGCAATTGTAAGAATTTTTGTTACTTTGCTGAAATAAATTTATATAAAATAATAAAATATATTTAATTTAAAGTTTTAAGTTTTCTTATCAATATATATATATATGTATATATATATATATATATATATATATATTAGTCATCCACTTACAAGTCCGTTTCGCTGTATCACAGCTCATATATATATAGTCATTTGCAATATATAAATTTAAAAAAATGTTTTTTAATTAAAGAAAATATAAATATATGATTATATTATGATCTGCAATATTTATTGTATTGAATACTTTATAAAAAAGTAAATGCTGGAGAACTCGGAACTGTAAAACTGCTGGTTCTCTTCACTTGGACTTATATATATATATATATAGAGAGAGAGAGAAAGAGATAGATAGATAGATAGATAGATAGATAGATAGATAGATAGATAGATAGATAGATTTGTATAATTTTTTAGGAATAGACTTAGATAGATAGATAGATAGATAGATAGATAGATAGATAGATAGATTTGTATAATTTTTTAGGAATAGACTAAGATAGATAGATAGATAGATAGATAGATAGATAGATAGATATAAATAAATAAATAAATAAAATAAAACAAATTTTGATATTTAAATCAATTATGCAGACATTTCTACGAGGAAACCCTCGCTTCATCAGCGAAACGAAATTTTTATTTTATTTTTTATATTTGACTCTGTAAATTGAATGAAATATTTGCATCGAGCCCTCTACCTTGATCAATTTTAATATTAATTAAATTAATATTAATAGGATCGAGTTTTGGTTATTTACCTACCTGATCATCCTTTTTGATTTAGAGTAGATAGGCACACAAATAAGTTTGTTAAATAACACCAACATTCTCTTTCTATTTAACTTTTTTTGTTGTTTTAGCAACTTCCGATTTCGGTGTTTTATGCCAGGATCGAAAATATTCAATTATTCAAGGTCCGTTTATTCTTTTTCGCTACAGTCGTTATCAAGAATTGCGAGTTATCATTCTATTTATCAAAAAGGGTCTGGCGAATTCCGGCTTTTTAATTTGCTGGAATTAAAATTAAATGAACTTTGGAGAATTCCTCATTTTTCACTCTGACATCAGTTGCAAAAACTATATAAAAATTTAAGCAGACAGACCTTTAATAATAAATATACATTTTTCCTGCAAATTGGTAGCACAATTCGGAGTTTTATGCACAACGTAATCGGCCTGAAACAGATTCGTGCTACCAGTGATTAAAAAAATGTATAATTATTATTAATATAGATTATACTTATCATTAATATAAATTGTATATTATTTACATTGTTCCCAATATTGTCCTCATCTTTATTGTCATGTTCATGACGTTTCGGCCGTTGCACACTTTAACCATCTTCAGGTGATTTTAATTTTGAACCGAACCCTTTATTCTGATCACTGGGGTAGATTGTTCTTGTTCTACGAATCATGCAACTCCCAGACTTCTTAGTTATCGCCTCTTAACTCTCTAAGTTTCGGTTCGCAAATTATTGAACTCACAACTCTTTGGGTCAAGTCACTAAATCCAACCATCTATCTATTGGTATCTATTGGTATGCTGGTACGTTCTCCTAAGGGTGAGTCCGAGGCCAGTCTGTCCCTGATTACCGACATTACCTCTACTGTGGTTAACTTGGTGAACAAACTCATCACATCCAGATTCATCCAGGTGGGTTTGGATGGGAGTGTCTTTGATTAGTTCCAGGAAGTGAGCTCATTTTCGGATATATGATGGTGACTTTCTTATTAATGGGTCAATTATATTCACAAAGAAGCGACTCAGAGGATGAAACACAACGGCTTGGCAGCTAACAAATAGCCTGAGCGGAATATCGTCTTTGTGAATTTTGAGGAGACCATCTTTGCTGTAACATTGAGATAACTGCCTGTATATCTTAGGTTGGAAATTATTTAATTAATTATTTTTTTTTATAATCATATCGCCTAAAGCAAGGTAGTTTACTTCCACTGTTGTGCAATGGGTTACACTGGAAGAAAGTTATGAGAAAGAGTGACAGGTTATAGGGGGTGTCAGGAAGTGGGTAAGAGAAGGATGAGAATACTAAAGAGAGTGGAGTAGATGGAGAAAAGCATGAGAGAGAGGATGCAAGTTAGTGAGATAAGAGATGACTATTGACTTTACATTTAAATTCTTAGAGATTGTAGCTGTCGGGGAAGCAAGTAAACGGAAGGGAGTTCCACATATACCAGACACGTTGATTTTTTAATATAATTATTTGTGAGAATGTTAATACCACCACGTAGTCACAAATAAAATATAAGATGACAAAAAAAAAAAAAAAAAAAATGTCTACCAGCAATCGATATCCTTCTGAGTGATAAAATGTAAATTCATTTTTCTGGGCTTTCAGAAAACTGAACATTATCGCTTTAAATAAATGATGTACACGTGACCGTGATAAAAGCAAGCATAGTCTCCCACCGGTGCAACGTGGCTTCCCTGTGTCTCTTCTATAAATACTTTCACGGCTTCTGCTCCGATGAGCTTAGATCAATGGTGCCCCCTCAATACGAATTTGCACGAGATACTAGATTAGCAACTAGATCCCACCCTTTTACAGTGAAACCGATAAAATGCAACTTCTACTCCTACAGTTTCTTTCCTCGCACTTCCCGATTGTGGAATTCCCTTCCACACGATTGCTTCCCCGACGGCTACAATCTCCAGGAGTTTAAATGTAAGGTCAATAGACAATGCCTAACACACTAACCTGCTCCCATTCTATCAGACACTCTTCCCATCTGCCCAACCCTCATCCTCGGTATCCTTACTCTTCTGTCACCTTCCTCCTGACATTCCCTATGTTTAACCACTCCTTCTCTTTACCTTCCCCTATGTAGCCCCATGCGCAATAGTGGCAGTGGAATGCCTTGCTTTGAGTGAGATGATTAAAAAAAAGAAAAGAAAAAAAGTTCTTTGTGGGTAAATGTGTTTGGGCTGACATCCCTGTTTTTTATATTCTTCAGTAGTGAAATTAATGTCATCCGGTTTAGATTGAGAAGAATCAATAAATAAATCTTCAGGTGACTTTTATTTTGAACTGAATGCTGGACAATATAATCGAAGATGAGAAAAAAAACGTGAAGCAGCGTGGCTCTACAGAAGGATGCTGGGGATATCGTGGACCGAGCATGCGAGCAAAGATGAGGTGTTGGAAAAAATGGAAACGAAAAGAAAATTAATAGTGAGCAACAGGAAGAGACAACTGAAGTTCCTGGAGCATGCAATGAGGAAGGAGGGCTTGGAGAACCTGATACTGACAGGCCAGATAGAAGCAAAAAGAGACAGAGGAAGGCAGCGGATAACATATTTGAAAGGCCTGATCAGGTGGATGACGAAATGGGGGTTGCATGATGTAGCAGGAGAAAACTAAGAGCCACCAGGGATAGGGAGACGTGGAGAACCATGATCACCTACGTCCTGAAAGGACAGGGCACATAGAAGAAGAAGTGGAAACAAACCGATACCAATTAGCCAACAGAAGACGATATCTTCTCTTACGGATGTTGGCGATCATGTCTCTCTTAATAAATTTCATCTATTTGTTATCTCTCCTAAAACTCCATCCATTTACTCAAACTCTCTCGGTAGATTATGCGTTATTTCCATCTGTCTCTCTTGTCTTTAATCTGTTCCGTGAGTATCAGATTTTTCAAGCCTTCTTTCCTCGATAAGTGCCCTAGAATTTTCAACTGTTTACTCCTGATTTTAAGATCTTTTTTGTTTCCATTTTCTCTAAAACTTCGTTTTTCCTCCCCTCCTACGTTCATGGTATTCCCAGTATCCTTCTGTAGAATCACATTTTTGTTGCTTTATCTTCTTTATCTGCGAGGAGTATTTTCTTTGTTTCTAACAAAATTTTCTTTTCTCTTAATAACTTTTTACTAAAAACAGATATGTTAACTCAAACAGGATTACTCATTAAAAATAACACCCCCCCCACACACACATATATATATATATATATATAACATTTATATATATAATTAAATTTATTTTTCAGTTAAGAATACGTTGCGACACGAAAATTTTTATGTTTCGAGATTTCTACCTTGTTATCAGACAATGTTAAATCGTTGTTGTCTGTTGACGAAGTGTAAATCTCGAAACATAGAAATTTCCGTGTCGCAAAGTATTTTAAATTAAAAACAAAGTTAATTATATGATTACATTATGCTGTACAATATTTATTGTATTGACCACTTTTATAAAAATAAAAAGTAAATTCCGGAGAACTTGGCATTGTAAAACTGTTGGTTTTCTTCACCTGGATATATATATACATATATATATATATATATATATATATATATATATATATATATATAGTATATCGAGGCAGCAAGTAATTTTCTAAACATATGTTATTAAATATAAGAGACAATGAATGTCTATTATGTTTAATCATGAGCCGTTCTAAACATCGTATTTTTGCTTTAATTTCAGTTGAAAATAAAGACAAAAATTCTCCAACATTTGGATAATTATTTATTGGTCTTCTTCAAAGCTTTCGGCTCACATGAGCCATCTTCAGAGAGGTAGTTTAAACTGAAATATTATAAAATCCACCATCACCGACGATTTTATTTTATGTTGACATAAAACTCCGCTTGGCAACGGCAATAGTTACCAAAAATAATAAACGCAGTTCTTAAGTTTGCGATGCGGTTTTATGACGTCACACCGTCATAGCGCGAAATGACAACAAAACCATCTAGTCAAATGCAATGTAATATGTTATTTCCTGTTTTAAAGTTGATTTTATTGAGTGTTGGTTGTTTTGATTTGATGTACATGGCCTCCATTATCTGCAGGTTCCTCTTACTGTGTGTATGAGTAAGGATCACCGTATTGTTGACCAAAATCTGTCTGATAATACCTACATGTTCATGTTTTTCAGAGAAATGTTGTTTAATAGTACTCTGATCAGAAAGATGACATGTAAGTCTACGGGAGAGCGTGGTTGTGGTAAAACCAATATATGTACTAGGTTTTTGATTAGTATCAGAGATGCAATCTCTGAATGGGCATGTAAATTGGTACACTACATTGGTTTTTTGTAAAGAATTTAGTTTAGTGCCTGTTGGGTTATTATAGACTATGAGGTCAATTGTTTTAAACTTTTTATAATATATAATGAGTTTAATTTGATTATTACTTTCCACTGGTTTAACATTTCTACGTATTATGTTTTTGAGAGTTTTTTCATCTTGTTTATAATTATTATGTATTTGGTTGCAATAGTATAAGTTAATAGTGTTATGTTTATTTTGATGTAAACCATTATTATTAATATTATCGTTATTGTTAGAGCTATTGTTAATTTTGTTGAGATACATTTTAATTTGTTGATCAATAACGGAGTTAGGAAATCCATTATTGACTAGTGTTTGCTTAATGTTGTGTAATTCTTTATAAAATATAGATTTGGAAGAAGATATCATTTGTGTGCGTTGAAGTAAGCTTTTTATAACGGCTAACTTATATCGTTGGGGGCATTCACTATTTTAATTAAGAAAACACGAATTTATGCTAGTTGGTTTCCTATATAGAAAAGTAGTAAATTTATGTGTGCTAGAATCAATGAATATATCAAGGAATGGGAGTTTGTTATTAATATTAAGTTCTAATGTAAATTTGAGGACGGAGTGACTTTCAAATTTGTTTTTAAGATATTTAATTTGATCGATATTCTTAGCTAAAACAAAGATGTCATCTATATATCTTACATATATAGAGGGTTTATTGTTGTCATTAATTGTTTTATTTTCTAAATTTACCATATAATAATTAGAAAAGAGGGGACCTAAAGAGATCCCATTGCCATACCATTTATTTGCGTATAAATATTGCCTAAAGGATCGTGAAAGGGTACTTGTGTGGTGCATGCTAATAATAGTTTTTTTTAATATAGTGGGTTTAATATTGATTGATGGGAGAGTAGCATGGTTGTATACATCACGGATAATGATGTCAATCGTCTCATGGACGGGAACATTGGTGAATAAGTTTTGGACATCCAAAGATGCAATTATTTGATTCTTAGATTTTACGGAACGGAGAATCTGTAAAAATTCGTCCGTGGAATTAATATTATATTTACCGGGATGATAGGGTGTAATTACTTTGTTAAGTGTTTTGGAAAGCTTATATATTGGTGTGGGTATCTGAGAAATGATAGGTCGGAGGGGATGATATTTTTTATGGATTTTTACATTTCCATAAAGGTAGCCGGGCTGATAGTCACCTAGAATCTTTTGAAGTTTATAGGATTCTATTTCAGTACTTTTTGCAGTAATACGTTTATTAATATGTTTTTAAGTTGGGTGGTAGTATTATTAGTTAATTTTTAAAATTTATTGTGATCGTCCAGAATGGCTTGTAATTTGGAGTGATATTCCTGTCTGTTTAAAATAACAAATGTATTGGATTTATCGGCACGTCGGATGACAATATTTTTGTTATTTCTTAGACGTGTGGCTGCTTTAAGAGAGGCGTATTTATAATATCATTAGGATTTTTATGGTAACAGTGTTTGATTGATTCAGCTTTGGGTAAATCATTTAAGCCTACCTGTGTAGTAATATGGTTGTCTTGTTCGAGTTGAAGTATTTGTTGGTATAAAGCTTCAATTTCCATTTGTTTAAACATTGAATTAGGTTTCTGTGCGACATGAAAATTTGGTCCGAGATTAAGGAATTCTATTTCATCTGGAGTAAGTTGGTAATCCGATAGGTTAATGAAGTTGTCATTGATGTTTGGTAAAAGTATTTTTCCTTTATATAATTTGTTTAGCTTTTTTTGGATGACTTGTTTATGGGATGCATGTTCCTTTTGTGCTGAATTGTATAATTAATCCAAAATTTCCTTGAATTTCTCACTTGTGGTAGAAGAGTGTAAGATTCCTTTAATATGTACAATTTCAGTGATGATTAGTTGTAATTCCTGTTTGGCTGTGTGCATTTAACTTTTAATAAGGTCCCATTGAAATTTCCTGGTGTTAGGCTCATTTAATGCTGTGGCATCATTTATCTTAAATTTAGTATATCGAGGTAGCAAATAATTTTCTAAACATATACTATTAAATATAAGAGAAAATGAATGTCTATTATGTTTAATCATGAGCCGTTCTAAACGTCGTATTTTGGCTTTAATTTCAGTTGAAAATGAAGACAAAAATTCTGCAACATTTGGATATTTTTTTATTAATTTGGTTCTAAGCTTCTAAGCTCAAATGAACAATCTTCAGAGAGGTTATTTAGACGGTAATACAATCACATCCACCATCACCGACAATTTTATTTCGTGTTGACATAAAACTCCGCTAGGCAACGTCAATACTTACCAAAAATAACAAACGCAGTTCTCAAACTTGCAATGCGGTTCTATGACGTCACACCGCGTGATAGTGCGAAATGACAACAGAACCATGTATTCAAATATTCGTCGTATATTTGTATATTTTCTTATATTTAACAGTAGATGTTTAGAAAAAAAAATATATATATTTATCTTTAAATTGATATAATATTTAGAGAGGGAATAGCTGTTGTTTAAGACATCTATTTTTAACCCCGTTTAATCAAAGAATGAAGAAAACCTCTAATGCCGGAAGAAGGGGCTACTAAAAGAAAGAGTGGGGAATGTTGTCTATTATAGGGTTAAGCTAGAGGAAACTTAGTAATTTCTCTCATGGTAGTGGGAGGCACGAGGCTTGACCATTGGGTTAGTAGTGGTAAGTAGGAGGGAAAAGGTTACTGCCTCGCCGAATTTTAAAAACCTAGTTTGTGTAAAGGGCAAATTCTTTTGTGCGTAAATGGAAGAATTATATAATTTATTCGGGTGACGACACATACTAATGATTTATTTACGTTTATTCAGAAGTACATTCTGATATTGAAACTTCAAAATCTTAATTTTTTCTGTTAAACTTAGACTACGTCTATCCCTTAAGTTTTTAGGAGTACTTGCCTTGCCTATCAGCTTCCACTTTATCTGTGGATTATACCAAGAAGACGTCTTCCCGACCACGAAAATCTTAACCAGTTCAAGTCTAGAGTTAACCCTTATCTTCCTTTCTTATCCATATGCACTACCGCTTAACGTCAACCTCTACCATATATATATATATATATATATATATATATATATATATATATATATATGCAACTTTAAAAACAAGGAGTTTAGTTTTTATTTATAGTCTCCAGAGCTCTTTCGACCAACATCTCATCAGGAGAAAATTGTTGGAATTACAAACCAAACTAAAAACAGCAACGAAAAGCAAAAATAGGGGAAACGTTAAAATAAATATACATATAAATATGTATTTATAACGTGGGGAGGAGAAATGACGTGTAAATAATTATCGAGTGACAGTTAAAATAAAGTATCCCTCAACAAATGAAGAGACTTCACAAAATCTTTCTGACGCCAAAGAGAAGGCTTCTGTAAAGGTATATAAACTGATTCCAAAATCTTTAAATGATTATTGGAACCAGCCACATGTAAAACTTTGAACCACTCTTTCTTATACAACTAAGCACAGGCTAAGTGTGTGTGTATATATATATATATATATATATATATATATATATATATATTAATCATTTCACCCCGTGCAAGGCGTAAATGCCACTGGAATATATATATATATATATATATATATATATATATATATATATATGTGTGTGTGTGTGTGTGTGTGTGTGTGTGTGAACTCAGTCAGTTAAGTACCATACGGGATACAGGCTTAGGCGATCATTTCTAACTGGGCAGAATATTTTCTCGCAGTAGGTTGCCATTGCATTCTGCGGTAAACTGGTTGCCCCCCAACGCTATAGAACCGAATCTGTTTTATCATTTAACCCATAACTGGAGGGAAGAGATGAATTAATACCGTTCTCACGGATATTTGTGCGTAAGTGAATGCAGCGAATTCAACTGGAATTCGAACTGTTGACTTCCCTGCATTCATTTATGCGATCCGTATAAACTACTCCTTAACGTAATCCTCTAACTCCAGTGGTACCCGGGCCTTGTACAGACTGAACCTTACTGAGAAGAAGATATTTAATTTGTGGTACTTGTTTCTGTCGTCTTCGAGTTTAGTTGTTGCTTTGGATTTCTTTATTTTTTGTAATTTTATTCTGAGATTGTTTCAGGCTGGAAGGTGTTTCGTGCCCACAGCTAGCACTTGGATAAGGTTTTAGCTTGTATAAATGAAGACACATTTAAAAATGTATTAATTTCTATTCACTCAAATGGTTTGAATTAGTTATATCAAAATCGTGAAAAATAAAAGTTAACAGTGATGAACACTCTTCACCGGAATTGAAGAACTGCTGTTAGTTTACTCGTCAGATTTTAATGAAATCCTTTTGTTTTCTGGCTCCTGCTTAAAATAATAATTGTGATTTAGACTTAAAATGGAGCCTTGTGAATAGACAAAGCGACTACAATTCTTAACCATTCATCACTTCTGCTTCAGTATTAATTTCCTTTGTGTTTCCATCATTTCCAAGACCTCATCATTACTCACATGCTCGAGCCATGATATTCGCAGCATCCTTATGTAGAACCACATTTCAGTTGCTTCAAGTTTTTCCTTCATCTTTGATGATATTGTCCAGCATTCACTGTCATGTTGAAGGACGGACAGCACGTAGCAATCCAATACTCTCTTCCTTGTTTCTAGCAAAATTGTCCTGTTTCTTAATACCTTACTCAACTTCTGGAATGCTTCCTTCACCATACCAATTCGTCTTTGGATTTCTGTGTCGCACTTTCCGTCTTCTGTTATAACACTTCCCAGGTATTTAAATTTTGTAACTGCTTGATTATAGTATCCCAGATCAGTATTTGGCATATTCGGCTGCCTTTTTTTACTGATGACCATGCATTCGGTTTTCTTGCAGTTTATTTCTAGTCCTTTCTTGTTACTTTCTTCAGCTACCTTCTGTAGGAGGTCTTGTAGTTTCCTTTCTGTGTCTGCTATCAGCACTCTATCATCTGCGTACCTTAGGTTGTTTAAATTGTGGCCTCCGATTACGAATCCAGGCATAACTTCTACTTGCTGATACGAAAAATAGGGATTTGTGAAGAGCGTTAATCGCCTACGTCCTGAAGGGACACAGTACACAGAAAAAGATATTTTCTTAAGACAAATTGTATTGGATGGATTTGACATTTTAGCATTGCAAACAATATTTATTATACAAAATTATACTTGATGGATGTGACATTTGTAGATTTTAAAGAATATTTATTAGAGAAAATTATACTTGGTGAAGAGCTTCTTTTTCGCAACCCTACTGCATTTTACCTGGGCATTCAATGTGTTTTTCCTATTTTTTAAAGATAAAGCTAGCCCCGCCTCCATCGAAAATTAACAGAATTTTCGACACATTGTGCATGGAAGAACATTTCTATATGGTCGTTAAGAAACCAATGATTTTTTTCAAAAAAGTAAGACCCCTCAGGTGATATTTTGAAAAATAGATATCTATTTTGTAAAAAGGGATTTCTTTCAGTAACCAGTGACAGTTATTTAGATAATAAAATCATCTTATTTAAAAGGATGTAGCTTTATACCATACAAAAGTGAAATTGAAAATGAGATTACTCTGATAAAAAAGTATTTTGTGGCTTTCATTATAAAGACAAAATCTCCATTTCTCTCAATGTAATCTTGAAGTTTTGATTAAAATACTCAAAGAAGCTACAACATAATATTGCCATCGTATTTTGAATTCAATCTCGACGGATGTCTCAAAAGTACACATAACACAAAAATAGAAAAATATTCTTTAAATTACGCAAATGTCAAATCTACCAAGAATAATTTTGTCTGATAAATAGTCTTTAAAATCTAGAGATGTCAGATCCATCAAGTATAATTTTGTATAGTAAATATTGTTTGTAATGCTAAAATGTCAAATCCACTAAATATAATTTTGTCTAATAAAATTTTCTTTAAAATCTGTGAATGTTAAATCCACCAAATATAAATTGTCTTAATAAAATATCTTTTTCTGTGTACTGTGTCCCTTCAGGACGTAGGCGATTAACGCTCTTCACAATTGCCTATCTTTCGTAGCAGTAAGTAGAAGTTATGCCTGGATTCGTAATCGGAGGCCACAATTTAAACAACCTAAGGTACGCAGATGATAGAGTGCTGATAGCAAACACAGATAGGAAACTACAAGACCTCCTACAGAAGGTAGCTGAAGAAAGTAACAAGAAAGGACTAGAAATAAACTGCAAGAAAACCGAATGCATGGTCATCAGTAAAAAGGGCAACCCAATATGCCAAATACAGGTCGGGGATACTAGAATCAAGCAGGTACAAAAGTTTAAATACCTGGGAAGTGTTATAACAGAAGACGGAAAGTGCGACACAGAGATCCGAAGACGAATTGGCATGGCGAAGGAAGCATTCCAGAAGTTGAATAAAGTATTAAGAAACCGGACAATTTCGCTAGAAACAAGGAAGAGAGTATTGGATTGCTACGTGCTGTCCGTCCTTCAATATGGCAGTGAATGCTGGACAATATCATCAAAGATGAAGGAAAAACTTGAAGCAACTGAAATGTGGTTCTACAGAAGGATGCTGCTAATATCATGGATCGAGCATGTGTGCAATGATGATGTCCTAGAAATGATGGAAATTAATACTGACCATCAGGAAGAGACAGCTGAAGTTCCTGGGACATGCAATGAAGAAGGAGGGCTTGAAGAACCTGATACTAACAGGCCAGATAGAGGGAAAAAGAGACAGGGGGAAGCAACGGATAACATATTTGAAGGACCTAATCAGGTGGATGACGGAACGAGGGTTGCATGGTGTAACAGGAGAAGGCATGCTCAGAGCCACCAGGGATAGGGAAACGTGGAAAGCCATGATCGCCTACGTCCTAAAGGGACAGGATACGTAGAAGAAGCAATGTTGCCCGTGAACCCCCTAACAACATTCGATAGAAAATTTCAAAACAAATAAATTCAACATTGATTGTCTTTCTTTGCAAAACATAAGAAAGGAAATGGTGGCACTTGGATGTGATGCAATGGTTAACAAGCTTGTCTCGCTAAATCACTTACAGCTAAACAGGGAGTTTGGTCCCCACTGGGTGCTCCATATTTTCGGTCTTATGCCATACCTGATCTAGTCTTAAGAAATCACTATTAGAAATGAACATATTTATTATATTTATAAAGCCTTTCAAAAATAATAATATAAGCAAATCTGAGAAAGTAGAACGCAGTAAATTGCGAAGACCTTTAAGTTACCTTGTTTATTTTTCGTCAGTTTTGAGGGGCACAGACGAGTTTTTTGAACGATATATATTCATGTGACTGTTTTTTGCGGAGGTGTGATTTATTGTTGTTGCATTTTGTATTAACGGAAAAAAGCTTTTTATATGCGATACATTGTTCACCCTTGAACGAAGAAGTTTTCCTCGACGAGAAACATCGAGTATCAACGGCATCTTGTTGCACACACACACACTCACACACACTCACACACACACACACACACACACACACACATATATATATATATATATATATATATACATAGTCATCCGCAGACAGATCTGTTTTGCTGTTTCCCAGCTCATCAGTACGGCCGATTTGACATCATACAGCAATTCTACCTTTGAGTTATGGTAAGGTAGCCATTCAGCGTGTTATATACAAGGTAAATATACGCCAGTAGCTGAGAGTGTTCATATTCATTACTGAATGAACGATGCGTAGATACTTGAGTAACTACTGTTCTTTCAAAGTCTACCATTCCTCGATAGTGCTCAATCAAAGCACTATATATATATATATATATATATATATATATATAGTGTGTGTGTGTGTGTGTGTGTGTGTGTGTGTGCCTTTTCCTTTCATAATGTTTATTCAACGCCATCTCGCAAGTGTTTGGAGAAGTTCGTTGCTAGACTATGTGGGGTAATAACACACCAGTCTCTGCATTCCGTTTGTATGTTGTGAATCGAAAAAGAGATTGAAATACGACTGCGCATGATCAGGAATTGATGTAATAGTTACTAACATAAAAAAATATGCAAAATATAAATTAATCTTTAACGATTTTCACAATAGAAATGCATTGTAAATTATCTGAAAAGTTAAGGAAAAAATAATTGTCCCTAGTCAGAAATTAATGCACGTGTTAGTGACTGAATAGGTCTAATATAGGTATAAATAGGAATTAGGGAAAACCATTGATAATAATTTTTAGGAAATAAAGAAGGAAGGAATTTTCAGTTCTCAAGAGTTAATGTAAGCGTTACTGACGACGATGAAAGGTAAACGCGTTGTTAATAATCTTAAAAAAAATGCACTGTGAAAAATTGAAAAAAAAAAGTCCCTTCAAAGACAAGGAATTAACGTGTGCATGACTTAATGAATGGACCTATTTTGTGTCTAATACAAATGCATTACTCGGGTTTTTACGATTGGCATTTACTAAACATGAATACGAAATCGATTGTCAGTAATCAGGGAACAATGCAAAAATGATTGTCAGATAGGGATTATATATATATATATATATATATATATATATATATATATATATCAGCATGCAGTGTGGGTATAGAATAATCCAAAGGAGTATCCTGTCCATACAGTGGTAGGATAACTCTGTAAGAGAGCTCTAAGCATATATGCATATAAATACATATAGAGCAAATATAAGAAAAATTAAGACACACACGTTATTTCATGGTGATTCGGCAGTGTAGGCCTATTTCAGGCGAACCATTGTCAGCTTCCGTCTTTATTTTACAAAAGATTTTTCATTTTTTCTTATATATATATAGATATAAATATATACATACACATACATAAACACAAGCACTCGCACATTTGCATATATATATATATATATATATATATATACAAATTTGCCAATATAAAGAAGCGAAATTTCCCATCTCCATTTAAAAAAAGCGTTTAATTTCATATAGGTACCTTCCTCTACTTTTCGATATATTAAAAAAATGAAAAAGTTTTATTGAAGCTATTTTTTCAATTTTAATTGAAAGCTAAATGATTAAATTTATTATTTCCAGTAAACAAAATACTCTGATGCATTTCCAACAGAAATTATATTGATTAAAATCTAAAAATTTGTCATTTTAAGTCTTCTTTTTAAAAGTTTTCTATTAAAAAGGTCTTTTTCAATTGAAACAACTGTAAACAAAAGTTACTTCTCGGTTTAAAAATCATCTAAATATATTATATTCATCTGCAGCACGTTATTTTGAAGAATTAGCAAATTTAAAATTAAATTAATCTGATTTGAAACAAATTTTACTTCCTTTTGGCTGGAAATTTCGAATAAAAGTATATCTTAAACAGAAATTTTACATTTAATTTTGGTGGTGAGGATACTGATTTCTATTTTTTGCTCTATGTATTTTGATAAGGTTGAGCTGTTTATGTATGTTTTCGCTCACAGGATATTTTGTGGTTGTAATATCTTTCTTTTGTTTTTTATAATATATTTTTTACAAATATTTAAATGTTTTTGTCAGCGTTTTTAGTTATGACAGCTTTGTATAGTGCATTATTGGTTAAACATTTGTTGCTAAGTGGTTAATGTTTTTGTTTCTGCAACTACATTTTATTGTGTTATTCTGCTGAAAGCTACATTTGTTGCAAATGTTGTTAGGTTGCTGAATATTTTTTATTCTGCTTAGTTATTATTTTCTCCGTGTTATCCATATAGCTGTAACAAATTTTGATTGTAGTTTTATTGACACTCTTTGATAATTTGCAGTTTTAGGGATGTGATTATCAATCAGTTTGAAGAATATTTTACCTATTTGTTTTTTATTATATTGTTACCAGGAGGGTTGAACCAGATTATATTCCGTTTTCTGTTGTCTTGTTATCGTGTTATCCATATAGCTGTAACTAATTTTGATTGTAATTTTATTGATACTTTTTTCTTGTTATGTCGGACACTTCCGTCATCTTCGGTGTATGAGTGCCTAACAAATCGATCAAATTTTTTATTAATTAATTCAATTTAATCGAGTGCTTCGATCAAAATTCTGCCGAGGCTGACAAAGCAAACCTTGCTGCCGAGCTTGAAAAGGACCTCCAATCCGTGGCAGACAGGGATAAGAAATGGCTCGTGAATTTTAATGCTTCCAAAACGAAGCTACTATCTATTAACCAACTCAGACAATCGCTCCTACCTCACACCATTAGCATGGATTAGGCTAGTCTCCCTGAAAGCAAAACACTGCGTCTTCTCGGGTTAACACTCACAACAAACATCAAGTTCAATGACTATATAAAATCCTTAGCTAAATCCACTGCTAAGAATGTCGGTTCTCTGTGTAGGGCTAGGAAGTTTTTCCCGTCTGAAACAATCCTGCACATATATAAATCTACCATTCGCCCGTGCATTGAATACTGCTGCCATATCTGGTCGGGTGCTCCTGCAATCCACCCAGAGATCCTTGACAAAATCCAACGGAGAATCTGTAATGTGATCGATCCAGACTTGGCAGCTCAGATACAGTTACTTTCTTACCGGCGCAATGTGACTTTCCTGTGTCTCTTCTACAAATACTTTCACGGCTACTGCTCCGATGAACTTAGCTCACCGGTGCCCCCTATATATGAATTTACTCGAGCCACAAGATTAGCAACTATGTCCCACCCTTTTACTGTGAAACCAATAAAATATAAACGCAAATTCTGCTCCATCAGCTTCTTTTCTCGCACTTTCTGCTTGTCGAATTCTCTTTCGTTTACTTGCTTCTCCGACAGCTACAATCTCCAAGAATTTAAATGTAAAGTCAATAGTCATCTCTTATCTCACTAACCTGCATCCTCACTCTCATGCACCTTTCTTTGTCCACTCCACTCTCATCAGTATTCTCACCCGTCACTTACCCACTTCCTCTACAACCTGTCACTCTTTCTCATTACTTTCTTCCGATGTAACCCCCTGCAAAAGAGAGGCAGTAAAATGCCTTGCTTGGGGTGATATGATTATAAAAAAAAATTCTATACTATTATCATGTGGATCCAGTATGGGATCAATTCTACATTACAATCAATATATAAATTGATTCCTAACTTTATGGCCACAGTCCTCCTTCTTTTACTCTCTTCCTGACACCCTCTATAACCTGTCACTCTTTCTCATAACTTTTCTCCTATGTAACCCCCTGCAAAACAGTGGTAGTAAAATGCCTTGCTTGAGATGATTATAAAAAAAAATATATACTATTATAATGTGGCTATAAAGTGGGGAATCAATTCTGCATTAAAATCAATATATAAACTGATCCCTCACTTTGTGGTCACAGTCATCCTACTCTTACTCACTTCCTGACACCCCCTATAACCTGTCACTCTTTCTCATAACTTTCCTCCTATGTAACCCCCTGCAAAACAGTGGCAGTAAAATGCCTTGCTTGGGGCGATATGATTATTTAAAAAAATTAACACATAGGAAAGAATAATCAGGCTGATATATATATAATTTGTTTATAATCGTGAAAGATTGTACAGAAGCAGCTACATTTTGAGCTACATTTTGCCACAAACAGTCCACCTCAGGTTTTCTTGCCAACCAACGCTAAAACAGCCTAGTCTGCTCGAATATTTAACCCGCAGAGATATATTTACACCTTTCCCAAGGTTATTTGCACGTATATGAATGTAACCCACACGACTGCAAATTGAATTCGGGGCCCCGATTTCTCATATTCAATAAGAATAAGAAATGTTCAAGCGACTTATCTAGTTAGCCAACTCATTGAACTCTCGGGTTAAATTCACCTAAATTCACCTACACGCAAATACTCGTCGCTTCTTTCTCTCTCCAGCTTTTGGTTAAATAGCAAAACAGATTGGGTTCTATAGCCTTGACTGGCAATCAGTCTACCGCAGAAAGTAATGGCACCCTACTGGGAAAAATCCTCCACAAAATCATTCGTGTTCCTTTATAGACATGATTGCACAAGCATGTATCACGTTCCCATGTTGCGCTTTTCGTTTTGGTAAAAATAATGCAGCCAGCTGTACGTTGTGCTGCGGTGGCTATCGGCTTGGAACGAGAAATCGGGGAGCCGGGTTCAAATTCCATTTGAACACCTTGCATTCACTTACGCGCAAATTCCCCTGGGAAAGGTATTAATCCGTCTCTTCCCTCCAGTTATGGGTAAAATAACAGGACAGATTGAGTTCTATATCATTGGTCGGTGACCAGTCTACCGCTGAAAGTGGTACTCTGAATTCATATACTCTTCTCGTTCAGATCCTCTGCCGCATTTTCACCCGCTCTTCTTGCTTCTGCTTGGATAATCGTTGTGGTGCAGTGGATATCGACCCGGAATTCGTTGCATTCACTTACGCGCAAATACCCTTTGAGAATAGTATTAATCTGTCTCTTCCCAACAGTTATGGGTTAAATAACAGGACAGATTGGGTTCTATAACCTTGGTGGCAACCAGACTATTGTAGAAAGTAATGGTAACCTACTACAGGAAAAACTTTTTGCCTAGTCAGTTATGTCTCTTTCGAGACATGATCGCCCAAACGTGTATCACGTACGGCACTTAACTGACTGAATGCAACCAGGCTTGTTTCAATTAATGTTTAGTCCTTTTTTCTCGCTTTACTTTACTATCTTCTGTCGAAGTTCTTGTATTTTCTTTCTGTGTCTGCGATAAACCCCGTCATTTGCATTTCTAATATTGTTAAGATTATAAATCCTGAGAGGACCTCTAATTCTCTCAGAAACGCTTCCCTCTATGGTAGAATAAATCCGGTGAGAAAAGGCATATATTTGCTTTCGTGTTAAGAGTAAATTGTCTGCAAAATATTGTATGTTCACTTTTGAGCAGCGTCGTCATTCCGTCTTAAACAACTGAACGTACTGAGAATAAAGATATCAGTCAGTTAAGTGTCATACGTGATACACGCTTTGGCGATCATGTCTTGAAAGAGACATAACTGACTGGGCAGAAGATTATCCCGCAGTAGGTTGCCATTGATCTCTGCGTTAGATTAGTTGCCAACTAAGGCTATAGAACCCAATCTGTACCTTTGTGTATATGTGCGTAAGTGAATGCAAGGAATTCAACTGGAGTCCGAACTCGGCTTTCCCAATTTCTCGTTCCGAGTCGATATCCACTGCACCACAAGGATGACGATGCATAAAAGATTTGCAGGAGCTAATTGCCAATTCTGTATCGAGAGAGGTTGACGCCCCTCATTAGCAATGAAAAATGACGGTCGCAGCTTTCTCCTGACATTTCTAGACAAGCTATAAAATTCCAATTGAACGACACGCGATGAAATCCATCAGTCTTGGCTAATAGACAAGTGGGCTGAATGATCAAAAGGGACTTTCCAATCACTGAAATACCAAAACCAAACTTTTGGTAATTTCAACGAACGTTCATGAGAATTTGCTTTAAAAAAAATGTTGAAGACGAGGGCATATCAAATTAATTTCCTTCATTTATTTATATAGATATCTTTACTTCAAAGCTTATTTCACGCATTCATATTAAAATTGCTTTCACTATATATATATATATATATATATATATATATATATATATATATATATATATATATATATATATATATATATATATACGCTAAAAATCTGCCCCACTAATCCCGATCGCCCATAGCTCAGAGGTAGAATCATCGACTGACTTCAATTCGATTGGGTTTCAATCCTGGATAAACAGCAATCGGCTGTCTACCCATACTGATGAGCTGTGAAACAGCGAAACTAATGTCTGCGGATGACTATATATATATATATATATATAGGGATAGATGGCCAGTACGTAAACGGCAAGGATAATCAAACAAGATCAACTTAATATAAAATATTAAGTGTTATATCTATATAGAGATTAAATCTTCATTTAAAAGTAACAACTAAAACAAATATAAAAAAGTAGATTTCCTCGATGTAACCTTAGGTCTAGAGAAAAATATACACCAACCATTCATAACACCAAATACCAATCCTTTATACATCCACCCAAAATCTAACCACCCTCCATCTGTTATCAAACATGTACACTCATCAATAGAATACAGAATTAGTAGAAATTCAGCTAATGAAGAAGTATTTAATAAGCATAGTAATTTTTTATAATACTGCCTTTAAAAATAGTGGATACAAAAACTCAAATGTTAAATATGTAAACGAGAAAAGTAACCCTCGAAGAAAAAAATAGGTATAGAAATATCATCTGGTACATCTGGTACACACCCGCTTTCAACCAGATGACTAGTAGTAAATTGGGAAAAAATTTCTCGCGTTTATTAGGAAACACTTTCCGGAAAAATATCCACTAAGTAAGATCTTTAATAAAAAATCACAATAATAATATTTTAAAAAATTAACAAAATAAATAAAAACAACCGGATAACAGAAAATAAGAATTTAGACAAAAAAATGTAATTGTAAAAACCCTATAGACTGTCCGTTAGAAAACAGGTGCTTAACGGAATCAATCGTCTATCAAAGCGAAGTATCTTAAAAGGAAAACCCAAATCCAAATAATATTAAAATTTATATAGGGAATACTAAAAATAATCTGAAACAGCAGATTTACCAGCATACCTCTTCATTTAATAATAACAAATACAAAAATAGAACATCCCTATCAAAATATCATTGGTACCTAAAGTAAACAAAACAAAAAAAAACACCCACAATAAAGTAGAAAATTCTAAAAGAAGCTAAAACATGTAAGTCCTTAAATGAACCATGTTCATTATGTTTATACGAAAACTATTATTAAATCACTTCAGAATAAAAATCTATTAAATAAACGCAATGAGATAAATGTCATATGTAGACATTGCAAATTGTTCACATTAGAAAATAGGTAAAATCTAAATGAAATAACATGCACATTTTTTCTATGTTGCTATTTCACAAATAGTTATATGAGGTTTGATGTAATTTGATATCTTTTTATGTACACGTTTATTTTTTACTTTAGAAAATTACAAAAATAATAAATGAAATTTATAATAGTGGTGTTATACCAGATGACCTCAGCAAGTCTATCTTCATAGCACTGCCTAAGAAGCCAGGAGCAAACGAGTGCGAACTCCACAGAACCATCAGTTTAATGAGCCATATAACAAAACTGATCGTCCGAATCCTGATGAATAGAGCAAGAAGCAGTATCAGGCCAGAGATAGGACAGGAACAGTGCAGATTCATCAAAGACACTGGAACAAGAATGCAATATGTATGATTAAGATGCTCTCTGATTGGGCAATGCAAATGAAGGACATGTTGAGATGACCTTTTTTACGTGTAACTAAACACGTAAAAAAGGTCATCTCAACATAAAACATAAGCCTTTTTCACTGTGTTGAGCTGACATCTTTTTACCGTGTCAGTGTATATGCCCTCTTAATTTTTTTTGGTTCGTGAGTAAGCGCTTGCATTCGTGCGTATATGTGGGCTTTTAAAAAAAAAATTTGCTGATGTTTGTGTGTATGTGTATTCTTTTGTATGCTTCGTGTGTGATTTTTCTGTTTGATGATTGTCATGTTAACTGGTTGTTCCTTTTCTTCCCTTTTTTCCCTTGTAATTTTTTTCTTTTTTTTTTTTCTTGGTCGTGACTGAGCGTTTATATGTGTACTTGTTTGTGTATGGAATTGTTTTGGGGTTCTGTGTTGTGTTGTGTTGATTTGTTTCATATATATATATATATATATATATATATATATATGTGTGTGTGTGTGTGTGTGTGTGTGTGTAAAAATATACTCAGTTATAATCTGAGATTAAGGACAGAATGGTTAAATAAAATAAAGACAAGAGGAAAACTGTATTTTAAATCTCCTACGCGTTTCGTCCTGTGATGGACTTTATCAAGGCAAAAAAGAGGAAATGAGCTTTATTCTAAATTCTTCTTCTTCTTCTATGTGCCCTGCCTTTCAGGACGTAGGTGATCATGGTTCTCCACGTCTCCCTATCCCTTGTGGCTCCTAGTATGTTTGCTCCCGTTACTCCTGTCAATCCCCGTTCCGTCATCCACCTGATCAGGCCCTGCAGATATGTTATCCGCTGCCTTCCTCTGTCTCTCCTTCCTTCTATCTGTCCAGTCAGTATCAGGTTCTCCAGGCTCTCCTTCCTCATTGCGTGTCCCAGGAACTTCAGTTGTCTCTTCTTGATGCTCAGTATCAATTTCCTTTTTGTTGCCATTCTTTCCAAAACCTCATCGTTGATTGTATGCTCAATCCACGATATCCGCAGCATCCTTCTGTAGAACCACAGTTCCGATGCTTCCAGTTTTGTCCTCACTTTCGATGTTATTGTCCAGCATTCGCTGCTGTATTGAAGAACTGACATCACGTAGCAGTCCAGCACTCTTTTCTTTGTTTTCAGTGAGATTTTCCTGTGTGTTAGTATTTTGCTCAGCTTCTGGAACGCGTCCTTTGCCATGCCAATTCGCCTTCGGATCTCCGTGTCGCACTTTCCATCTTCAGTTAGGACACTTCCTAGGTATTTAAATTTTTGTACTTGCGTGAATCTGGTATCTCCCACATTTATTTGGCATTTTGGGTTGTACCTTTTGCTGATGACCATGCACTCAGTTTTCTTAAAGTTTATTCGTAGTCTTTTTTGTCGCTCTCCTTCTGTATGAGGTCTTGTAGTTCCCTTTCCGTGTCCGCAATCAGCGCTGTATCGTCTGCGTACCTTATGTTGTTCAAGTTGTGTCCTCCAACAACAAATCCTGGCGTGTCATCTAGGGTCCGCAAGATATTCTCGCTGTACAGGTTGAACAAATCCGGTGAAAAGACACATCCATGTCTTACGCCACTTTCTATCTTTGTAAATCTGCTGAGATCGTTACCTGTCCGTATGCAGGCCGTTTGCTGCCAGTAGTGATTCTTGATTACTCTTATGTCTTTGCCGAAAATATCGAGGCTGCCGAGCATCTCCATCAATTCTTTGTGTCGTATCTTGTCGAATGCCTTCGCATAGTCAATGAAACATAGGTACAAATCTTTCTTCATTTGTATTGCCCTTTCGGAGAGCATCCTAATCATGAAAATGGCGTTTCTTGTTCCAGTGTCTTTGACGAACCCGCACTGTTCCTACCCTATCTCTGGCCTGATTCTGCTTATCTCTCTATTCATCAGGATTCTGACAATCAGTTTGTTAATGTGGCTCATTAAGCTGATAGTTCTGTGTAGTTCACACTCGTTTGCACCTGCTGTCTTCGGCAGTGCTATAAATATCGACCTGCATAGGTCGTCTGTTATTATTCCGCTGCTATAAATTTCGTTTATTATGTCGGTAATTTTTTCTATGCCGTATTCTTCTGAGGCTATCAGCTCTATCACTATGCCGTCTGGACCAGCTGCTTTGTTTCTGTTCATTTTAGCCATTGCAACTTCCACTCCGGATTTTAGTATTTCCGGTCCATCCATCTCCTTGTGTATTCTCGGTTGTTCTCGCTTGTCGCAAAAAAGATCCATTATATATCCTTTCCATCGCTGGAGTATTTCCTCTTTCTCTAATATGATTGTTCCATCCTTGGATTTTATGCATCCTGTTGAGGAGCAGGTTTTTTGTCCTGTTAGTTCTTTTATCTCTTTATGCATCTCTGCTTTGTTGGTCCTGCTCAGTCTCTCTACTTCTTTGCATTTGTTGTTGAGCCATTCCGCTTTGGCTTGTCTGCATTTTTTCCTTATCTCCCTGTGGAGTTTCTTGTACTCTGCTTCATGTCTTGGAGTTATTTTTTGTCTCCTTTGCATCATGTGGAGGATCTCTTCGGTCATCCGCTCGTTTTTTTTTCTGCGTCTGATTTCCTTTGGGGCTATGTTATTCGCTGAAGTCACCATCGCTTCTTTTAGTGACTTCCATTTTGAGTGCCCTTTTCCAATTTGTTCTTCATAATTCTTTCTCACACTGTTATTGTATTCTTTCTGCAGGGTGAGGTCATTCTCTAGCATGTCGTATTGAAGCCTTGGTGCTGTGCTGGGCTTCTTCAGTCTTCGGAGTTTCACCCTTAGTTTGCAGATGACTGGGACGTGGTCACTTCCGCAGTCGGCACCTGGGTATGTTTTGCATTGGACCACTGCGTTTCTGAATCTCTTGTTTATAGTTATATAGTCTATTTGGTTCTTCGTGTCGCCTCCTGGGCTTCTCCATGTCTATAAACGCTGTGGGTGTTCTTGGAACCAGGTGTTAGTAATTACCTGGTCATTAGCTGAGCATCATTGGACCCATTTTTCTCCTCATTCGTTGCACTCCCCTAGTCCAAAGTTGCCGCTCGTGTCTCCTTCTCTATCTTTACCTACCTTGGCATTCAAGTCCCCCATTATAATCTTAATTTCTTGGCTTTTGCACTGGGCCTTGGCATTGTCCAGTATTGAATAGAAAGTTTCTATTTCGTCCACCGAACTCTGAGTTGTCGGCACATAAACTACTATAATAGCTATATTGAATGACCTTCCCCGCAGTTTAACCAAGAGGACTCTCTTTGAAAGCTGACAGTATCCAAGAACTCATTCCTTCACTTGTTTGTTTAGTATTAAGTCGACCCTTTTTTCGTTTTTTTTTACCTCCTGCATATATTATCCTGTGGGTGTCGCTACTGAAATTTCCACTATTAGGCCATCTGGTGTCGCATATGCCTAGGATGTTTATGTGCAGTCTGTCCATCTCCTGCTTGACATTCTCTAGTTGTCAACTGTTGAGTGTCCTGACGTTCCATGTTCCGATAGTAATTTTGTCTTTGATGCGCACAGTCGCAGGGTAACGGTTCAGAAAACACCTTTTTCTCATGTCGCTCTTTCCCGGGCGAGGGACAAATTTGGGGATAAAATGTCTCCTTTACGCCGTTAGTGCTAACAGCCGCCGGATGACGGTCAGGTGGCACCTGTTGCCATGCCGGTCCTTACCAAGCGAGGAGTTGTTTCCTTGGGAAGCAACCCCCTTGACGCTGTTGGCTTTAACACATTTGTCGCAATTAACCATGATTGAGCGGGGCTAGATAGTGGAGTGGTATCCCGTTGCCTTCTTCACGATCTAAATTACGTATCTATAAACAAACAGTGTTGGCAACCACAAAGACGCTCACAAATCATTTCAAAAGATTAACAGAATATTTTAGTTTTTATAATTCATTCATGTGCAGTGCAAAGTCACGACAGGTTAAAATGAAGGGAATCCAACCGTTTTCTTTGAATTTTTTTTGGATTAAAGTTATATATATATCAGCATGCAGTGAAGAATCCAAAGGAATATCCTGTATATACAGTGGTAGGATAACTCTCTAAGAGAGCCCTAAATATATATGTATATAAATACATATAGAGCAAATATCAGAAAAAATTAAGGCAGACACGTTATTTCATGGTAAATCGGAAGTTTAGGCCTATTACAGTCGAACCACCATCAACTTCCGTCTTTATTGTACAGAAGATTCGTGTAAAATCTTCTGTACAATAAAGACGAAAGCTGATGATGGTTCGCTTGAAATAGGCCCATAGATCTGATTTACGATGAAATAACGTGTCTGCCTTAGTTTTTCGTATATATATATATATATATATATATATATGGGTAGACACTCCGATGCAAGCGGATGTCTAGCCACACTAATGAGCTGTGATACAGCGAAACAGGCTTGTATGTGGATGACTAATATATATATATATATATATATAGAGTGACGTAAATTAATAAATATATGTATGAGGAGGGTGTACGTATCTATAGTATTATTATTCAGGTGTTAATAAAACAGGGCTCAATGTATGAACAGAGCTGCATTATATATATATAAGCCGTAGGATAATATATATATATATATATATATATATATATATATATTTTTTTTTTTTTTAATCATTTCACTCCGAGCAAGGCGGAAATGCCACTGATGTGCAGGGGGCTACATAAATGTAAAAGGATTAATTAGAAAAGAGTGAGGAGTACAAACTAGTAAGAAAGAAACAATAGAAAGCTTAGAAAGCAGGTGCGATGACAGATACATAGGTGGAGAGAAAGGGAAGGTTATACGGGGGTGGGGAGAGAGCTAGAGTCCAGTGGTTAGTAGTAATAGATGAGTATTGCATTTAAATTTCTGGAGGTTGTAGCCGTCAGGAAAGCAAGAATACGGGAGCGAGTTCCACAGGCGGGAAATGCGAGAGAAGAAGCTGCAGGAGTAGAATTGTCGTCTGCATTTGGCTAACCTGACTGTGAATGGGTGAGACCCAGTTGCCAGTCTGGTTGCACGAGTAAACACCTGTTGAGGAGGCACCAGTGACAAGTTCGTCCGAGCAGAAGCTATGAAAGTATTTATAGAACAGACAAAGGGAGGCCACATTTCGACGATGTGGAAGTGGCTGCAGTCGAGCCGCCAGATCAGTACCTATCACATTACAGACTCTCCTTTGGAGTCTGTCAAGAACACTGAGGAGAACGGCAGGGGCGCCTGACCATAAATGGCAGCAGTACTCCATGCACGGACGGATGGTTGACTTGTATATATGCAGGATGGATTCAGGTGGAAAAAAACATCCTGGATCGACATAGTGACCCAATCTTCTTAACAGTAGATTTTGCTATGGATTCAATATAGTGGTTCCATTTGAGGTTTGAGGACAGGGTAAGTCCGAGGAGGCGTAGTGTATTGCTCTCCAGGAGAATCGCTTGGTCCATGCTTATGGGAGGCAGGAGAGATTGCCTGTAATGGTTGACAGACAACAGCTTGGTGTTAGATGAATTGAAGTTGACAAGCCACTTCTTGCTCCAGTTCACCACAGAGTGTAGATCCCGTTCAAGGTCAGCAGCGAGATTATGTCTGTCCGCCACGACAGGTTTCTTACTAGTGCGGGAGTATATTGTAGTGCCATCTGCGTAGATACCTACTTAGGACTTGATCTCATCTGGGAGGTCGTTGATGAAAATGAGGAAGAGCGTCGGGCCCAGGATAGAGCCCTGTGGGACACCAGCATTCGTGCTGTAGGACGAAGAGGCACGCGCATTCAGAACGACCTTCATTTGGCGGTTATTTAAGAAAGATTGGATTAGGTCAAGCAGGCGACCGGTAAAACCATAACAGCGTAGTTTGCATAGGAGGCCAGAGTGCCAAACCCTGTTGAAAGCCTTGGAGATGTCCAGAGCAACCGCGCGAGCCTCATCAGACTCATCAAGGGTTGTAGCATGTACTCCGTTACGGTTGTTAGCAGGTCAGAGAAGAGTTTGTGGGCGGTGAGATGATGAACTATTTCAGCATTGATTATAGCCTCGAATACTTTCCCGAATATCGGTAGAAGACTGATAGCGCGATAGTTGGATGGGTCCGAGGGTTCACCACAATTCTTAAATACAGGAACGACTGAAGAGAACTTCCAGCATGCAGGAAAGCAGGAAGCAGAAAGGCAGTAGAGAACAGGGGAAAGTTCAGGAGCACACCTCTTAAGAACTATCACCGGGATTCCATCGTCTCCACACACCTTATGGGGGTCGCGTTTTGAAATTACTCGGGATGCTACTGTCGGGGTAATATATACGTCGTGCAGTTTGGCCTCAGTTCTAATAGGGAAGTCGGGTGGGTGTACTCCGGACGAGTTGAATGTGGAGTTGGATGAGAATCTGTGGGCAAAGCACTCAGCTTCGTCCGTAGATGACGTGAGAACCTCAAATTCATGGATTAAAGGAGGTATTGAGGATTTCCTATTGTTGAGAACTCGTTTGCAAATCCTCCAATAGTCCTGGGAGCGGAACTTGCGGTCAGCTATGTGCTGTCGTATTCTCTCAGCAAACAACCGTTTGGCGTCATTTAGGGTTCTCTTGCACTCATTGCGAGCAGATATGAACTGGCGCCTATTGTGATCAGTTGACTGTCTCCGGAATAGACGGAAGTAATGGTTCCTGTGGGCAATGGCGGCTGAGCAGGCAGGAGAGAACCACGGAGAGGAATGAGGTTTTAAGCAGTACTTCCTGGTGGGTATGAAGGCATCAATGCCAGCTTTCACCCATGCCGAGACCTCAGAGGTACAGTCATCAACTGATAGGTCGAACACAAGGGACGTCGCAGAGGAAATCGCGAAAGGCATCCCAGTCAGCTTTTTGGTAGAGGTAGGAGGTCCTATAGTTAGGGGGATCCTGGGGGAAGTGAGATTGGAAAGAAATACTGAGAGAGACTACAGCGTGGTCGGAGTTGCCGAGAGGGCAAAGCTGCGAGACTTGACAGGCGTCAGGCGCAGAGGTGAAACATATATCTAGTAGTGAGGAATGACCCGAGGGAGTGCTTGGGAAGCGAGTGGGGAAGTCCACCACTTGCGTAAGGGATTGGGAAATAGCGAAGTTCATGGCGTGAATGCCCGCTGGATCAGTAACGGCGTTTTCAAGCCACTCAGAGTGATGGGCATTGAGGTCTCCAAATACAAATATGTGGGCGAATGGGTGATAGGAAATAGCCTTATCTATGCGCGACATCGCACTACAAGAATCCCGATATTTTACAACTGTTGATGAGAGCAGCCGCTCTTGACACTACGCAAGAGTTAGGGCTCCTAACTACCAGTCGGAAGCAGCAACCAGGAAACTGTCAACCCGGTACCCTCACAGTGATGAGCCGTTGCCACCAACCTGCCAGATCGCAGGAAACTCACGGAAGCACCAATACCAAGGTCTGAAGAGAGAGAAGAGAAAGCCGGAAACCACATCCTAAACAGGAAACCACGGGCAAGCCTCTACTCCAGTTCAATAGACGGGGGAGGAGTATGGACCGGGCGATAGTGTGACCTATCTACTCCTATTTAAAAAAAAAGTTTGAAATATGCACCTGATGATTGTATTACGCATTAAACTGTGAGTAATGCCATAGCCGTAGGATAATATATATATATATATATATATATATATTATCCTACGGCTATAGCATGATCATCAGGTGCATATTTCAAACTACTGCCTAACGCATGAAACGAGTCGCGCCATACACGTAGGATAATATGTATATTCATTAATATTTCGATCCAGGCCAGAAGCAAATGGATGTCTAGCCACATTGATGAGCTGTAAAACAGGCTTCTATGTCGATGACGAATATATTATGCTCTCATTACGAGTGACCTCTTTAGAGAGGAAAAACTTTAATAAAACTGCTACCACTTCGGCGATTTATGCATTGCACTTCAGCAATGAAATGAGTTCTTTCGGTGACTGCCGTGTGTATACGCCACTTATATATAACATGCTAAAATTTCCTTTCTCCGTTTCCATGAGCCTATGACTTAGGAGTAGCAACTCCGACTGACTCCATGTCGGCCGAGTTTCGATCCTGGCCAGAAGCAAGTGGATGTCTAGCCACACTGATGAACTGTGATACAGCGAAACAGGCTTGTATATGTATGACAAATATATATATATATATATATATATATAATGATAATAATAACTACTCAGACTCTGTAAGAATGCACTGCGTAAATTTATGCCAATATAAACCTTCGAAAAAACCATTAACAAACAGAACCTAAATCCGTTACAATCCGGCGTACTAAGTCGTCGGATAAATGGGGAGAAAAAAAAAAAGAGAAACCAGCGGAACAAGAACAAACATTCAAGATTCCGCAGTAAAGAAAAAAAAACCCAAACGGAACCAAACACAAGAAAAGTGCCCAATACGAAAGTACTAAAATACAAAAATACAATAGTAGAGCAAAAATACACGAAAAATCTAAATTGAGCCAAAACCTACCGCGGTTTCACACTACGGATCGTCAGGGAAAAGGCTCTTTTCCCTGACGATCCGTAGTGTGAAACCGCGGTAGGTTTTGGCTCACTTTAGATTTTTCGTGTATATATATATATATATATATATATATATATATATATATATATATATATATAATACAGTAAAATAGGCAATTTCTTTTAGGTTTAGCTGATTGTTTTGTTTTTTTAAATTGAGCTTTCGAAGGAGAAAATCAAGGTAATTACTAGCCTTTACGCAGTCATGATATTTAAAAAAACTGAAGACAAAGAATCCATACTAATAATTCACAATGAAATACCTTCAAGCGTAGTAAACTTCTAGTTGCTAGTGTTACTGCATTTAGCTCTCTTACTGTGTCTGTCTGTTTGTCTTTCTCTACTTCTTTTTATTTGTCACATTGTCTCTCTCTCTCTCTCTCTCTCTCTCTCTCTCTCTCTATATATATATATATATATATATATATATATATTTATTTATATATACATATTCCTCACGACTGAGAACTGTTTGAGTTGCGGAATTTCACCTTTGTATACTTTCTAAGTTCTGATTTCAGAAAAAAGAAAAAAGTTGGTATAAGACTTGACAAAGAAAAGAGAAGAAATCCCCAAGGGAGAAATTGTAGCAGTAACTTGTTTGGTTGGTTGATTTTGTTCAGCGGCATATCAACACCTCACCGGGTTATTTGACCGATATCTAAACATTATGAACACAACTGCATGGTTTCCCCGAAATAAATTTTGAACGCAATAGAATGCCTTCGTATAAAATGTATTGTTAGTCATTTTGCTTTAAAATATATTGTTTGTCATTCCACCATAAAATGTATTGTTGGTAATTCTACTATAAAATATTTTGCTGGTTATTTTGTTATAAAATGTATTGTTCGTCATTTGTTTTTTTCATTTCACGTAGTTTCAATTACATTACAGATTCTTCTTTGGATTTTTTCCAAGAATCTCAAGACGTACAGCAGAAATGGCAGCATCATTTAATGCAATGACAGATGGCAGAGTTGTAAATGTGCAAAATTGATTCTGGTATGAAAGATTTTCTAGCAAGACATAGTGACCCATTCTACAGAAGGATGCTAAGGATATCGTGGACTGTGATATCGTGCAATCAACGATGAGGTGTTGGAAAGAATGGCAACAAAAAGGAAATTGATACTGAGCATCAAGAAGAGACAACTGAGGTTCCTGGGACTCGCAATGAGGAATGAGAGCTTGGAGAACCTGATACTGACTGGTCAGATAGAAGGAAGGAGAGACAGAGGAAGGCAGCGGATAACATATTTGCAGGGTCTGATCAGGGGGATAACGGAACGGGGGTTGCCAGGAGAAACAAGAGGAAACATACTAAGAGCCACAAGGGATAGGGAGACGTGGAGAACCATGATCGCCTACGTCGTGAAGGGACAGGGCACATAGAAAAAGAAGATAGTGACCCAACTTTCCTTGCAGTAGATGAAGCTATTGATTCGATATAATTACTCTCCTATATAAAACGAGAGGTCAAGAAGATGTGTAGCGGAATTCTGGATCCTGACTGGTCATCAAATCGCAAAATTCAAAATACGTCAAAAAAACAGTTTTTTCACAGCTAAAGAAAAATAATTCTGAAGCAACCCCACGTGACTGGATTGAATATTTAAGGATAATCTCTAACCGGTCATGCTGGGCAGTCAGTGGAGGCGGGTTGCTGACAGACCACTAACATGTAACGGCAACTTCAAACCAACCCGAAGATAAGGTCAGGTCGCACCTTGTTCTATTTCTCCTTATCCCTCTCAACAATTACTGCTACAGACATTTAGTACGAACTCTTGATACCTTAACTTTCTCAGTGAACATTAATTTCAACGAATTCTTGTTAGTCTTTTCTTATAATAAATTTCTATTTTAACATTCAAAATGTATATTTTATCATTCCACTTTTCTACACTAATCCGATGAAAACCTTCTGATAATTCTTCTGATGACAATACAGCATAAACTTGTCAGCTGTAGGGATTTTAGTTAAGTTTGACACAAGGCCGAATCAAAGAAAGATTAACCAGCTCCCTGCACTTCAGACGTAATTCGTTGCTCTCCTAGAGTCTAGCATCAGCCATGCTGATGTCAGGTAGAAAAGTTTCTCTATGGTGGTCAAATGGAACTAGTTTTTTTTTTTAATCAGTTCAACCCAAGCAAGACATTCCATTGCAACTACTGTGCAAGAGGTTACATCGGGGAAGCTGATGAGAAAGAGTGGTTAGATATAGGAAATGTCAGAAGGAGGGTGATAGACGGGTAGGGATACTGAGGATGAGGGTTGGGTAGGTGGGAAGAATGTTTGCGAGAATGGATGCGAGTTAGTGTGTCAGGAGGTGTCTATTGACCTGGAGATTGTAGCTGTCGGGGAAGCAAGCATGTGGAAGGGAATTCCACAGGCGGAAATTGCGAGAATTGTGATAAAATGTATTGTAGGTAATACCATCATGAAATGTATTGCTGGTAATTCACCTATAAAATGTATTGCTGGTCATTTTACTACATGTTAATTTTTTATAAAAATGTATTGCTATTAATTTTTATCATAAAAATGTATTTTTGTATTTTCATAAAATGAAAATAAAGTGTTTTGTTTTTTGTTTGGTGGTTTACTATTTGTCCATAACTGGAACCTTAATTAGTGCTACCGCTCCGTGTTAGTATGGACCTGCGAACAACAGCAATTAAGATGTGGTTCCATGCTTCTCAAAACTTATTAGTGGCCTTGCTGCTGGATGTAGTTTATCGTCATACTCAGGATTATGTAGCAGTAACTGTTCTGAATACAGACACACGTTGAAACCTCACAGTCCATTGCCGCGTTTTAAGCCACTTTGCAATATAGAATTGGCCAATGTTTTCCTTGTAATTATTAGATTATTACAAAAATAATGACCGATTTCAGAAACGATTTTAACTGTAAATTAACTGTAGAAATGCTGCAATTAGTCAAAACACGAGCCTTGAGCATCTATCTACCTCCGCAGTTGATCGACGAGATTATTTGCCCATCGTTGATAAAAAGTTATTAGCTGTGATGCAAAGAAAGCTGATTCTACCTCTGGTTTGGGCATAAAAGGTTTCAGTCAGTCAGTTAAGTGCCATACGTGATACACGCTTTGGCGATCATGTCTCGAAAGAGACATGACTAACTGGACAGAAGATTATCCCGCAGTAGGTTGCCATTGCTTTCTGCGGTAGACTGGTTGCCAACCAAGGCTATAGAACCCAATCTGTCCTGTTATTTAACCCATAACTGGAAGGAAGAGACGGATTAATACCTTTCCCAAGGGTATTTGCGCGTAAGTGAATGCAATGAATTCGGCTGGAATTCGAACTCGGCTCCCCGATTTCTCGTTCCGAGTTGATATCTAATGCACCACAACGCACATATGTTTACCATTTAAAAATGCGTTTAAGAGCTTAAAAAATGAAAACCAGTGGGTGAAAGATCAGGAGAACATGGCGGATGTGGTAAACTCTCTTATGCCAAGTCTGTGAGTTTTTGCAACGTCATTCTTGCAAAGTGTGGCCGCGCATTATCGTGGAGAAGAATTGAACCACGTCCATTCATCAATGCAGGTTTCATTTTCTGCAGGTGTGCAGACATTTCAGCAAGGTGATTGCAGTAAACCTTTGCATTAAGCCTCCGATTGGCTTCCAGAAAGATGTTGGTTGGTTGTTTTGTTTTTATGGCAAATCAACCTCGGTGGGTCATTTATTGTCAACTAAACTTTATTTATTTATTGCTGCTAATACCTTTTTCTTTCAACAAGTTATTGTTGTTTTTATATAAGTTTTGTGTCTAGTAATACATTTTTCTTTTCGAGTACTCTCCAATAACTCATACGGAACTCTACGATTACTCTCAACTCTATGGCAGCATTATTTACTCTTCTCCCCCACTTGAGACACAAGGTCTTTTTAATGTGGGGACCCTGAGCGCGAACGCCCAGGTACTGGTCAAATATTACCTATCCACCGCAGTGGATAGGTTCAGAACTGGTCTGAACTAGTCTTATTTTGGTCATTTCGCTCCCCAGCTAAAAGGCCGGTGGCAGCATTATTTACTCTTCTCCCACACTTAAAAGAGATGTGACACAAGGTCTTTTTTAATGTGGGGACTCTGAGCGCGAACGCCCAGGTACTGGTCAAATATTACCTATCCACTGCGGTGGATAGGTTCAGAACTGGTCTGAACTGGTCTTATTTTGGTCATTTCTCTCCTCAGCCAAAAGGCCGGTGACAGCTGCCGTATCTCACTATAGCAGGAGTATATGTATACTCAGTCGAGTCCATTATCATATACAAGGGGAAGATCCAAAAATATTATCATTGAAACCTTAACTGTCGAATGTTATAATTTATCAAAATGCGAGCTTTGAGCATTTATGCACCTCTGCCATCGATCGACAAGATTATTTATTCCTCTTCGATAAAAAGTTATTGACTGTGATGCAACAAAACCTTTGAATGCTGATTCCATCTTTTGTTAATCCCTAAACGTTTTACCAATTAAAAATGTGTTTAAGAGCTTAAAAAATGATAATCAGTGTGTAAAAGACCAGAAGAATATGGAGGATGCGGTAAACTGTCGTATCCAAAGTCTGTGAGTTTTTGCAACGTCATTCTTGCGACATGTGGCCGTGCAGAAGAATTGAACCGCGTCGATTCACCAATGCAGGTCTCAATTTTTGCGGACGTGCGTGTACTTCAGCAAACTGATTGCAGTGAAGATCTGCATTAATGCACTGATTGGATTCCAGAAATCTGTAGTGGATAACACTAACTGCTGACCCCAAGACAGTCAGCATAATCTTTTGCTGATGCAACTTTGTCTTTGAGAAATGTTGCTGGAATTCATCACGATCAAGCCATTGATCTGATCATTTATGGTTGGCATAAAGAATCCACTTTTTCACCACAAGTGACTATTTAGTCAAGAAAGGGATAATGCAGAAAGAGCATCGAGTACACTTCAAAACGCCTAAGTTTTTTTTAATTTTCATTGAGATCACGAGGAACCCATTTATCGAGGTTTTCACCTTGCTGTAGTGCAATGGATATCGACTCGGAACGAGAGACCGGGAAGCCGAGTTTTAATTCTTGTTGAATTTCTCGCTTTCACATACGCACAAATACCCTTGGGAAAGGTATTAATTCGTCTTTTCCCCCAGTTATGGGTTAAATAATAGGACAGGTTGGGTTCTATAGCTCTGGCTGGCAACCAGTATACCACAGAAAGCAACGGCAACTTACTGTGGTATAATCAGTCATGTCTCTTTCGAGACATGATCGCCCAAAGCGTGTATCACGTATGGCACTGAACTAACTGAATACTCTGCAAATGTCATGAGACTGTTGCAGTGCTGACACCAAGCGTCTCAGACATTTCTTTGACACTTTGACGTGGGTTTTGCTCAATAACTGTTTGAAATTTTTGTTGTAAAAACTGCATGACCGTTTTCTACTTACTTTATCTACCAGGCTCTCATCAGCGGTAGTGAATTTCTGGAACCACCTTACTATCCGATATCTTGTCGACCCATCCACTATTTCTGTTGGTATTGGCAGAAGTTCGGGAGGAACTTTGCTCAAGTTTTAACTCACGAAAGAAAAGTAAACGAACTTCATGTTTCTGCAGAAAAATGATGAAATTTTAAATTAATCATGAGGACTCCATTTATCGAGCTTTTTCACCTTTCCAATACTCTGCAAATGTCACGAGACTGTTGCAGTACTGACACCAAGCGTTTGAGACATTTCTTTGACACTTTGACATGGCGTTTGCTCCAAAATTGCTTGCTGTTGTTCATTGTCAAGACTGTCTTCTTCATCTTTAAGGCTCTCATCACTAGGACGCCATTTTTAAAATCAGTCTGACTACTTTCGTAATTACCTCCCCATGCTCTGTCGATATTGACAAAAGTTTGGGAGGTAATGAACCAAAGTTTGAACTCATGTAAGGAAAATAAACGAAGATCATGTTTTGTGTTCATAATTAAGGGCCTCTATGTTTCAAGAATATTTCGATCTTAAAATAAGTTAAAAATTATTAAAGAGCACACATTAATTCTTATGTCTACCAAAAATTCACCTAATATATCCCATGAATATACAGTTAAAATGGATTTTTAAAATAAAACTCTTCGACCGGCCACTATTTTTGTTACAACCCAATACACACAGGACTCAACAAAAACGTTCCATGTTTTACACTGATGTTTTTATTCTTTATTTTTTTAATGACAAATCAACGAGAAATTAACACCGTGAAAAAAGAGAACCAAATAAAATAATGCAACTGTCAAAAAAAAAAAAAAAATGTAACAAAAACGTCAGTCAGTTAAATGCCATACCTGATACACACTTTGGGCGATCATGTCTCGAAGGAGACATGACTGACTGGGCAGAAGATTATCCCGCAGTAGGTTACCATTGCTTTATGCGGTTGACTGGTTGCCGACCATGGCTATAGAACCCAATCTGTCCTATTATTTAACCCATAAGTGGAGAGAAGAAACGGATTAATACCTTTCCCAAGAGTATTTGTGCGTAAATTTTGTGCGTAAATGAATCCAAAGAATTCAACTGGAATTTGAACTCGGCTCCCCGATTTGTCGTTCCGAGTCGATATCCACTGCACCACAACGCACATCCTAAAAGTACATAGTGGAAATCTTGGATCTCAGTGCAGGTAAGCGTGTATCTTCCTTTCACGTCGCGGGTGAGCAGTCCTCTGTCATTTAGGGGCCACTATCTTATATTGAACCAGATTTCCCTCTCTTGTCATCTGGCGTCTAAAATGCCATTCATCAAGAACCCAGATGACCTTCTTTGTCAGGATCGGCTGATCTAGCCCTTTGTGCGGTCCACTTCACTCAGTTGGCAAACGATTTCTTTAGCATCATGCAAATCTCTAACAGCTTCTTTTCTCGCACCTCCCATTTAGTAGAACTCTCTTCCATCTTGCTTCCCTGATACAATCTCCCAAAGTTTAAATGCAATGTCACATGTCATATTTTATCTACTTGATTCCTATCCATCTCTTATCTTTTCTTAATACCCTGTGCACAAGCGGCATTTCTGCCTTGCTTGGGGTGAAATTATAATAAAACAAAAATGCATTTTTAATTAAAGAATAAAAAGAATTGTGATCTCATATTATGATAAATAACAAATATTGCATTGTAGTTGCTTCATTTATTTTTTATCTTGTAAAACTATTATTGTAAATAAATAACCTAATAAAATAAATAGTATCTAAAATTATTTATAAAAATGGAACTTTGTCTGTGTGAGTGTGTGTGTGTGTGTGTGTCCGTTACCTATAGACTCCGAAATGGCTGAAACGATTTTCTTGAAAATTTACACAGTTGTACTATAAGCGTCTGCGTGTGTTCTTAGCTAGGTTTTGTGTCGAGGTACCCCCGATAAATATCGAAAATCGATAATCGAAAAAATCGGGTTATAGAAGGAGTGGTCCGATTTTAATCAAATTTGATACACTCATAGACAAAGACATAAGAAACGATATTCAGGAGTTTCAAGGTTGCAGTTCTTACAATAGTGCATAAAACCGATAATATATATATATATATATATATATATATATATATATATATATAAGAGGTAAGATGTTTGTGTGTGTGTTTGGCTCTAAGTAGGTATATAGTTCTTTGTCTCAGTCATGATACCATTTACTCAGAGGACTTATTTAGCCTTCAAAATTCAGTTTACGACAAAAACAACTTATTTGATATCGATACCAGGAAATCAAAATTTGACTTACATCCATTCATTTTTCTTTCAGTCTATGGTTTTGCTTTAACTGGAAACAACTATTGCTTTTTAGTCTTTCGTGCCAACATCCAAAGAGTCTGAGCTCCAGGACCATGGATTAGTGTTAAAGCTTTCATTACACCCGAGCAACGCCGGACTATACTTCTACTTTATCTATATTCTGAGATGATGTAGTAATTACACTATTTACATCATTCGGACTATTGACATTTTTACACCGATGCAGGGAACTACGACTTATCCCTGTAGGCTTGGCACCGAGACTTGGTGTCAATTCAAGGAGAGCCCGTCTGGTCGCAGAAAAAGTGGGACACGCCCTGGTCCGTGAACATATACAGTACAACCGGTGGATAGAACGGAAATTACATTCCGATATCTCCCAGAGGCTCGAGACATTACTCAGCAGGATCACTGATAAAGAAGACTAAAAAAAGGATCCTGCGCGAGTTGGAAAAATCCTTCACACAAGAATTCGATGCAGTCAAGGTTCACTAAGTACGGAAACTAAACAGATTGAAAGATCTGAAGGTGACGCATAAGGTCCATCGCCCACCTTTGAAGGCAGTTGTCAGCATCAGCTGAGTGCCTCAGAAATTACATACCGATATCTCATAGAGGCTCGAAACATTCCTCAGCAGGATCACTGATGAAGAAGACTGAAAAAGGATCCGGCACGAATTGGACAAATACTTAAGGCAAGAACTCGATGCTGTCAAGGTCAGCCAAGTACGGAAACTAAATAGGTTAAAAGATCTGAAGAGGACACATGAGGTCCATCACCCACCTGTGAAGGCAGTTGTCAGCATCAGCTGAGTGCCTCTGAAAAGTCAGTGCTGGACAAGGGTTTCAACTTCGCAACAACTATCAGGCGGTACCATACTTAGACATCATTGCCCGCATCGAGGAATTAGCCTTGAACATCCCTCAGGCACAGGCGGATGAGCTAAGATGGAAAGTGAGACGGACACTGGAGAAAGCCAAGCCACTCAAACCAAACATCACGAACGAGGAGAGGCTAGCAATCAGGACCCTACAGAGGAATGAGATCATCATCATACTATCAGCTGATAAAGGCAATGCAACTGTAGTGATGGACAGAACTGAATGCACCAAGAAACTGGAAGACCTTATTACAAGTGGTAGCTATAGCAATGTAAAGAAAGACCCCACGTTGAAAACAGAACGACAGCTGTCGCAGATCCTAATCTAGAACAAGGATCATTTCCAGCCTAGGACATACAAGCAGTTGTCTCAACGTTACAGCAAGCTACCGCACATGTATGGTCTACCTAAGATTCATAAAGACGGTATTCCGCTCATGCCGATTGTTAGCAGCCTAGGCTCGGTGTGTCACCCTCTGAGTCGCTTCTTTGTAGATATAATTGACCCACTGATAGGAAAGTTACCATCATATGTTCGAAATTTCGCCTAAATCGTGGAACTTATCAAAGATATTCCTATCCAATGCAACCAGATGGTGAGCCTGGATGTGGTGAGTCTGTTCACCAAGGTACCCACGGTAGAGGCATTATCGGTAGCCAGGGACAGTACTCCGTAGAAGAACGTACCAGAATTCCACTAGATAATTTGATGGAGATGCTGACTTTTTGTACACAAACAACACACTTCGGATTGGGATCAGACATATATCAGCAGGATTAAGACTTAGCAATGGGCTCGCCATTCCGTCACTGGCTAAAAAATACATGAAATACTTTGATGAGATGGCATTAGAATCGACAGCTTTAAAGCCAACTCTATGGCTGAGATACGTTGCTGACACCGTCGTACTCTGGCAACAACAGATAGAGGTCCAGATGCTACTGGACCATATGAACTCAATAAGATCATACATACAGTTCACTATGGAAAAAGAAAGTGCCAACAAACTTGAATTCCTGAATGTGCTAATAACTTGGACAGATGAGTTGAGGTTCAAGATATCAATATACCGCAAGCCAAAATTCACCGGACAATACCTCAACATCAACTCCCACCACCCATACAACATAAAAAAAAATGGGATCGTTCGCTGCCTGCAATATTGAGCAAAAGATAAACTGACGTTTTTTATTTGTGTTTGTTTTAAAATGTCGTTTTCTGTCGAATAATTTGTTTCTTTATCCAAACCGGATGAAGAATTTGACTTATTTGCAAAAAGTCAGAGTTATTGCAGCTCGCTACATATTTTGATTTAAACATTAATGCACTATGAAAAAAAAATCAGAATTAACATTTTGCCTATTATAACAATGATATAATTATTGGATTTATTTATACATTGTATATGAACCCAGGTATAATGTTAGTTGGTTGGTTGCTTTGTTTTTATGGCAAATCAACCTCGGCGGGTCATTTATTGCCAACTAGATTTTTATTTATTTATTGCTGGTAATACCGTTTTCTTTTAACAATATATTGTTGATTTTATATAGGTTTTGTGTCTAGTAATACTTTTTTCTTTTCGAGTATCAAGATTCATTGGGATTTGTTTTTTAAAGGCAGGGTCCCCAAGTCCTAACCTTGTTATTTAACCCATAACTGGAGGGAAGGGACGGATTAATACCTTTCCCAAGGGTACCAGTGCTTAAGTGAATGCAGGGTATTCAACTGGAATTCCAACTCGACTCACTGATTTCTCTTTCCGAGCCGATATCGACTGTACCACAATACACATCTGTCAGGTATGATGTGATGCATAGATTGTTTGTGATTGAATCTGAGATTCAATCACAACATTGAACGCTTGTATGGTAAGCCTGTAATGGTTACTTAAAACTATGAATTTATGATGCAGTACTAATGCAGTTTGTGAATATATTTATGGGTAAAATTTTAATTGTGTAAGTTGGGAAACGTTTTGAATGTAGTTTTGCGGATGTACACTTAACTGAGGTTAGATCGGTACCAGGCACTTTATCCATGCCCCTAAGTTAGATCTAAGTATTGTCCGGCAGTTTTATGAATAATACCACAGTAGAGGGTTTCTATTGAGAATAATGTTGTTACAATTAAAGGAAAGATATGCTCATTATGGAAGCAGAATGTTTAAATATTGACGTCTTATACAATATAACTCTACATCCTGATGTGAGACTAAATACTAAATATTTAAGATATATATTTCCAGGTGGGATGAGCGTTGTGGTGCAGTGGATATCGGCTCGGGACGAGAAATCGGGGAGCCGAGTTCGAATTCCAATTGAGTTCCTTGCATTCACTTACGCGCAGATACCCTTTGGAAAGGTATTAATCCGTCTCTTTCTTTCAGTTATGGGTAATATAACAGGACATATTGGTTTCTGTAGCCTTGGCTGGCAACCAGTTTATTGCAGAAAGTAATGGCAACCTAGTGCGGGATAATCTTCTGCCCAGTCAGTCATGTCTCGAAAGAGATATGATCTCCCAAAGCGTGTATCACGTATGGCACTTAACTCACTGAATATAATAGTTGGAATCATGATTAAGGCTTCTATTGGTCATAAAATGGGGGATCGGTTTTCTATTGTTATGAAGTAATAAACTGATCCCCCACTTATTACTACGTAATAATATAACGCATCTTACCTAGCTCTAGCTATGAGTCAAATAACAGGACAGATTGGGTTCTACATTCCTTGGTCTTGAAAGAGACATGATCGCCCAAGCGTGTATCACGTATGGCACTTAATTGACTGATCCTTTCTGTTGGCCTATCATATCTATTAAGATGCACATTTTGTTTTTGTTCTCAGTTGTTTTTTTTTCTATCTGTGTAATCTGTATCTGGATGTGCGTTATGGTGGAGTGGATATCGCTCGGAATGAGATAAACAGGGGAGCCGAGTTCGAATTCCAGTAGGATTCCTTGCATTCATTTACATGCAAATATCCTTGGGAAGGGTGCTATTCCCTTTTTTTTCCACCAGTTATGGGTTAAATAAATGGACAGATTGGGTTCTATAGCCTTGGTTGGCAACCAGTCTACTGCAGATAGAAATGGCAACTTACTGCGGGAAAATTTTCTGCCAAGTCAGTCATGTTTCTTTCGAGACATGATCGCCCAAGCGTGTATCACGTATGGCACTTAACTGACTGAATATGTATCCGGATACATGCACTTGGCTTTGAATTCATATTCACTAAATTTGTCTCTAGTTTCCTGAAAATAGCTTTTCATAGACTCAAGAAGATTCGTGGCAACATTGATGTTCACATCCTTTGATTGCAGAGCCTGGCTCGTTTTGTTTTCATTCTTTCTTGCAAATCATTCCAAAGATTTATGAGAAAGAGTGCTTCCAGGTTCTCCATATTTTTGCTCAATTCTTCTGCCCCTCGCTTTGTTTTCACTCGCTGCTTATTTTCAGCTGATAAAGAATCTATAGTGGGTTATCCGTTCTAGTAAAGTGTATTTGTGTGTTGAAACAGATTAACTGAACTTGGCCTTGTTAGTTGATAGCCCACTATAAGAGGGGTATAAAACAAGAAAATCAAATTGTGTATAGAAACAACACTTCAATGCTGAATCAACGATGCTGAATCAACGAGATATATATATATATATATATATATATATATATATATATATATATCGTTGATTCAGCATCGTTGATTCAGCATTGAATTAGAACACTCTCAGCTATTGGGCGTGTACATACACGCTAAAAAGTCCTATCGAGCGGCCATAGTTTAGAGGTAGAATCGCCGATTGGCGCCAATTCGGTCGGGGTTCAATCCTGAGTAAAAAGCAATCGGCTGTCTAACCGTACTGATGAGCTGTGATACAGCGAAATAGATCTGTCTGCGGATGACTCTATATATATCAATTGAGTTTTTTTTTAGAAAATAAAAGTAATGTTATTTGGTCGTTATAAATGTTCATAGGAGCAATTGCCGAAAAGAGTTTGTGCGTATGTATGTGTGTGCGTTCGTTTGTTAGGAGTGTCTTTGAAGTCTCCGCCCTGTCCTTCGGGTACCGGTTAGTTATTAAGTGGCTCAGTGAACAGTGAAGAAGAAGATGAGAGAGAAAGGAGAGAGAAGCAACCATCGCTTGACGTTTGTCAAGGGACTTTTTAATTATGCCCGTATTTTCTCTACTGTCAATTGTTTTCTGTGTCGTCCTTTTATTTCGTCTTCGGAGCTCCGAGGAAGTCATTTGGGAATTCACACCCGGATTTAATTCTGGGCTTCTCATTAAAACAAAATTCGCGTCGGCTCGCGAAAAGGGTCCGTAAAAGGAATTTCATATTTATTTATTTTTGGTTTTCCACTGGAACATCTGCGTGGAGCTCAGATGCGCAAAGACCAGTTTTGGTCATTTGCGCATCTGGACCTCTGATGGCAAACATCCGGTCCCTCGCTTGCACGGTATCACCACAAATCCAGTACATATTTTATTTTCGCGAAACCCCCATAGAGAGCATGAACAGCATCCAAATGTGCTGATCATCGTCTGTCAGTGTTGTGGATCTCGGGAATGGGAACTGCACAAAATAAAAGAACAACAAACAGAATTTGAGATAGAAAAATAAGTATATTAAACGTAAAGAATACAAACTTGAACGCAGGTTAGTAATCCAGGAATACAATTAATAAGACGGATATATACAATGTCTCTGAAGTGAAGCCGTAGTAGAATTAGTATGTCCACGTCGGAAGCTGACGGGTGCTGTTTAATAATGTTCCGCTGAGTGGAGCTCAGAGCTACTATGAACTATTAACGCTGCATCTTTCGGTATCTTTCGGTATCTCTCGGGTCTGACGTTATCTCGCGGATCTCTCGATGTCTAACGATGTCTCACGTTATCTCTCGTATTGCTTCTATGCAGGAGTGTATGTATAATCTAGACGAGTTTATTATCCTGTAAAAAAGGGGAGATCCTACAACAGTCAGACAGACGCTTGACCACAAAATCTTTTCCTACAGATGATGTCAATACATTCCAGAGATGAGTAGAACCAGCCAGAAATGAATGCAGATGCAAAGGCAAAAAGTGTTACAGTCTGAAGTTAAGACTTTGCTCCTTTTACATCCCCCAAGTCCAGGATGTCTCCAACACAGGCGACACAGATGGCATACTCAATGAATGTGAGCATCTCAAACTCTTAATGAAAATCGTGAGACTCTCGCTGCAATATAAAAAAAAAAGAAAAATTGAAATCTGTATTTCGGAATGTTAAAATTGCCGTCAGTGTTCATGGGTATGATGGTGACCAACTGTACAAAATCAGCTTCGTTGCACACTGGGGTAGCATCGTTTGTACAGACTTTCACTAGGAGATCATTGGAATACACATGTGCATGAAAGAGGTATGCTGGGAAATTAAATTAATTTTGTTTTTTTAAAATCTATCCGAATTGATTTAGATTCTTTTTGTATCCATCATTTTTTTTATCTGATGTTAGATATTGGGTGAGTTTTGTCAGGAATAGTGAAATGCGCCTTGGCTTATACAACATTTCATTAACCTTGTCAGAATTTCTGTTACCAGCGTGAGATATTTAATAACAAAAGCGAGGAAAACAAACGAAAAAGCAAAATAAAATCAGGAAAAAAAACAAAACAAAAAAAAACCAGAAATTTAAAATTCTCAGCCTCTCTCGTTCGTGAGCATAAAGTCGAATCAACATGCAATCCGATTAATACCTAAAAGTCGAAATGTGTCATAAGAAAACTTTTTCTACTTTATAATGCATTTCCCCCCCCCTATATATATATATATATATATATATATATATATATATATATATATATATTCAGTCATCCGCAGACAGACCTGTTTCGCTGGATCATAGCTCATCAGTACGGTTAGACATCCGATTGCTTCTAGCCAGGATTGAAACCCGACCGCATCAGTTCACGATTCTACCACTGAGCTGTGGGCGCTCGGTAGAAGAAGGCGGACTTTTAGCGTGTTATATACATTGTAACATAAGCCAGTAGCTGGGAGTGTTCAAATTCAATATATATATATATATATATTTTTTTTTTTTTTCTAGACATATGCTATTAAATATAAGAGACAATGAATGTCTATTATGTTTAATCATGAGCCGTTCTAAACGTCGTATTTTTGCTTTAATTTCAGTTGAAAATAAAGACAAAAATTCTCCAGCATTTGGATAATTATTTATTGGTTTTCTTCTAAGTTTTCGGCTCACATGAGCCATCTTCAGAGAGGTTGTTTAATCTGAAATATTATAAAATCCACCATCACCGACGATTTTATTTTGTGTTGACATAAAACTCTGCTTGGCAACGGCAATAGTTACCAAAAATAATAAACGCAGTTCTTAAGTTTGCGATGCGGTTTTATGACGTCACACCGCGGGATAGCGCGAAATGACAACAAAACCATCTAGTCAAATGCAATGTAATATGTTATTTCCTGTTTTAAAGTTGATTTTATTGAGTGTTGGTTGTTTTGATTTGATGTACATGGCCTCCAATATCTGCAGGTTCCTCTTACTGTGTGTATGAGTAAGGATCACCGTATTGTTGACCAAAATCTGTCTGATATTACCTACATGTTTATGTTTTTCAGAGAAATGTTGTTTAATAGTACTCTGATCAGAAAGATGACATGTAAGTCTACGGGAGAGCGTGGTTGTGGTAAAACCAATATATGTACTAGGTTTTTGAGTAGTATCAGAGATGCAATCTCTGAATGGGCATGTAAATTGGTACACTACATTGGTTTTTTGTAAAGAATTTAGTTTAGTGCCTGTTGGGTTATTATAGACTATGAGGTCAATTGTTTTAAACTTTTTATAATATATAATGAGTTTAATTTGATTATTACTTTCCACTGGTTTAACATTTCTACGTATTATGTTTTTGAGAGTTTTTTCATCTTGTTTATAATTATTATGTATTTGGTTGCAATAGTATAAGTTAATAGTGTTATGTTTATTTTGATGTAAACCATTATTATTAATATTATCATTATTGTTAGAGCTATTGTTAAGTTTGTTGAGATACATTTTAATTTGTTGATCAATAACGGAGTTAGGAAATCCATTATTGACTAGTGTTTGCTTAATGTTGTGTAATTCTTTATAAAATTTATTTTATATATTTTATTTTATAAAGAATTACACCAATTTACATGCCCATTCAGAGATTGCATCTCTGATACTACTCAAAAACCTAGTACATATATTGGTTTTACCACAACCACGCTCTCCCGTAGACTTACATGTCATCTTTCTGATCAGAGTACTATTAAACAACATTTCTCTGAAAAACATAAACATGTAGGTAATATCAGACAGATTTTGGTCAACAATACGGTGATCCTTACTCATACACACAGTAAGAGGAACCTGCAGATATTGGAGGCCATGTACATCAAATCAAAACAACCAACACTCAATAAAATCAACTTTAAAACAGGAAATAACATATTATATTGCATTTGACTAGATGGTTTTGTTGTCATTTCGCGCTATCCCGCGGTGTGACGTCATAAAACCGCATCGCAAACTTAAGAACTGCGTTTATTATTTTTGGTAACTATTGCCGTTGCCAAGCGGAGTTTTATGTCAACACAAAATAAAATCGTCGGTGATGGTGGATTTTATAATATTTCAGATTAAACAACCTCTCTGAAGATGGCTCATGTGAGCCGAAAGCTTAGAAGAAAACCAATAAATAATTATCCAAATGCTGGAGAATTTTTGTCTTTATTTTCAACTGAAATTAAAGCAAAAATACGACGTTTAGAACGGCTCATGATTAAACATAATAGACATTCATTGTCTCTTATATTTAACAGCATATGTCTAGAAAATTACTTGCTGCCTCGATATACTATATATATATATATATATATATATATATATATATATATATATATATGCGCGTTACTCGTCAAATGAATTGAGTTCTTTCACTGACTGACGTGTGTATACAACACGTTAAAATTTGCCTTCTCTAATTCCATGCGCCTATGGCTTAGGGAGTAGCGACGCCGACTGACACCAAATCGGTCGAGTTTCGATATATATATATATATATATATATATACTGTTTGGTTAAAAACATATTTACTCAAATACAAGTATTGGTTAAAAATAATGTTCAAACAAATAATTTAAATATACCTTAATATAAATATTTGCACGCATGCGCGCTTATAGAAATGCAATGCAGGAAAACCTAAATTATGTTAATTCTTCTCTAAATTTATAGTCTAAGGGAAACAACTTCGTAACTATATTTTTGTAGTTATTTCCCTTGTAAATGTCGTCCTTCGTTTCAGTTTCAATATTTTGTTGGGTCGAAACACAAATTCGTAACATTTTTCAGTGAATTTCAAAGATAATTTTCAGATATTTGTACATAGATTTATTCTACTACTCTTCGCCATTAGTCGTTCCCATTTCCTAATTTCATCTTTCCAAAGTTTCTCATTTTTCTGCGTTGTGAACTAGTCCCAGAGGCTTTTTATCGGTTTCCAGAGCGTGTTATAGGAACCAAAATAGGTGATAATCCAGATGAATATAGCATGTTTTGTAGAATTGGAATATTGGACATGCTGGATTATTTTCTGTCGATTTTGCGAAAAATATGCAAGTTCTGTCGTTGTTCAGATAAAAGATATCATTTTTGCATATGACCAAATTCGAATACTTTTTTATTTACTACTGCCTCTAACTGATTTGTTTAGGGACTCTACTTGTATTAGAAACAAATTTTATTATCTCTTTGAATTTCTTAGCAAAATCTATGAATATAATAATAAATCAAACATTTATTTTTAAATAAAATAAAGTTGTTATTTAAAAACATTTAAAAATCAAAGACAGTTATCTTCAAAAGAAATTGATAATCGCATCTACTTTTCATAAACACACGGTGAAGATTATCTGGATTTTCCCAGTTGTTTGGGAAGAAATATAGAAATGAGAAAAATTATAAAAAAAGAAAGTGGAATATTTTAAACTAACAGTCCTTACTCCTCTTGCTGTTTTTAGACATAGGCAATCTGGTCTGTTTTGCAAACTTAGAGCTTGATGGCTGCAAAAAAAAAAAAAAAAAAAAAAAAAAGGGATGGTTTTTCGTATGACGCCGCTTTTTAAAAACGTGATGTTTATAATTGTAATAAAACCTAAACATATGACGGAAGTTAATTTAGATTTTTTTTTGTTCTTGAGAATTGACAGCAAAAAATCAGTATTTCTCTTTGTTTATTTACAAATATTAATACAAGTGTATTAAAACCAGTAAAATATATTTTTCATTTAGCAATTTAAAAATAAATAAATAAGTATGAAAACAATTTTATATTTCTAAATTTATACACATTAATTAAATTATTAAAAAATGTGAACCAACTATTAGAAACTACTATTTTATAAAGTTCGAATCGATCAGCAATTAGCCAATATTTTACCAGTCATTCAGATAAACAATGCAAAAAACAAATAGCGTTTATCAATTTTACCGTCAAATCTCGAGTACAAAAAAAAAAATGTTTAAATTCACTTTTACATGTTTAAGTTTTAAAGTTCTAATCATTACTTTTTAAAACAATTAACATTGCCAAAAAAACGAAGGCAGTCAAGATAACAGCAGTAGCAATGGAATAGCCGCTCTTTTGACATTCAGTTTTTAGCGGGCAGAAAGGTTTATATTTGCTGTCTGGTTTATTAATGTCTTAGTTATATGGAATGTTATGGCTATTACTGCTGGGTTGGTTCTTTCGCCTAAACATCCAAAACTTGTTGAATGGCTTTCGCCACTGAAATAAATGGGCAAAGAGAAAAGGAAAGATACAGAGACACTAGAGGGACAGTTTGGACACTAATTTTATTTTTTTTGGTTTCAACGACCTCTTCTTGGGGAAATTCCTTCCCGAACAGTTTGGCACGTCTTTACCATCCAAAGTCCAACAGAGAAAGAGATCGAGTTTATTTTTGGCACCAGGTTCGTATTTTTATTTAATCCCTACAGGTACCTCCACTAAATCGCTAAAAAAACAGCATAGTATGAATAAAAAAAAAGCCCAAACTTAATAAAAACGAACTTTTTTTTTTTTTTTTTTAATCATATCACTCCAAGCAAGGCGAAAACGCCACTGATGCGCAGGGGGCTACGTAAGAGTGAAAAGACTGGAAAAGAGAAAACTGGAAACCACATCCTAAACAGGAAACAAGGGATGAGCCTCTTCACCTGTTCAATAGACGTGGGTGGAGTGTGAACCGGGCGATAGATTAGTCTATCTACTCCAATTGAAGAAAAAACAATAAATAAAAGAGTGAAAAGATTGGAAAAGAGAAAGCCGGGAACCACATCCTAAACAGGAAACAAGGGATGAGCCTCTTCACCTGTTCAATAGACGTGGGTGGAGTAATGTTCATATTATTATTAAGAGGAAAGATCAAAGTATTTTGTAATTATTTTAAAAAATTTCCTATTCCCTTCTAACATGTTCGAAATTATGGCAGAAAATCTTGTTTTGATCTGAGTTAGCGCGTAACCAAATCATTACGAGAGTTTACAATGGAAAACGTTATATTACATAACTCGCATTTTTCCAGTGACAAAGACATTAATTTTGAAATTCTTGCAAAAATCAAATTATTGTCAAATTTTAATGAAACTTTCAATACTCATTCACAAATGAATGAAATTATTATTATTATTATTTTAATCGTATCACCCCGAGCAAGGCGGTAACGCCACTGATATGCAGGCGGCTACGTAATAGTGAAAAGATTGGAAAAGAGAAGGCCGGAAACCACATCCTAAACAGGGAACAAGGGATGAGCCTCTTAACCTGTTCAATAGACGTGAGTGGAGTGTGAACCGGGCGATAGATAGATCTATCTACTCCAATTGAAAAAAAACAAAAAAAAAAACAAAGTGAGAAGATTGGTAAAGGGAAAGCCGGAAACCACATCCTAAACAGGGAACAAGGGATGAGCCTCTTAACCTGTTCAATAGACGTGGGTGGAGTGTGAACCGGGCGATTGTTTAGTCTATCTACTCCAATTAGATTTCTGAAATTATTATTTTTTAAAAATCTTGGTAAAAATATATATATATGTTTTTGCATCTGTTATCAGCCCTCTACGTAAATCCATGAAATTTTAATTTGTTGCCGTAAATGGTTTTATTAGTTTAACGCACTACTCATTAGGAAATATAAATCATCTACTATTTTTGTTTTTTTAATTTGGCCTCTATTTCCGAAAATCTGCTCCGAATAGTAAAATAAAAAATACAATAAAACTGATATTATTTAATTTGTTTAACATTTAATGGCTTTAATAAATGATATATATGAAGAACATGTAATGGCTTTAATAAATAATATATATGAAGAACTTTTAATGGCTTTAATAAATGATATATATGAAGAACATTTAATGGCTTTAATAAATAATATATATGAAGAACATTTAATGGCTTTAATAAATAATATATATGAAGAACATTTAATGGCTTTAATAAATAATATATATGAAGAACATTTAATGGCTTCAATAAATAATATATATGAAGAACATTTAATGGCTTTAATAAATAATATACATGAAGAACATTTAATGGCTTTAATAAATAATATATATGAAGAACTTTTAATGGCTTTAATAAATAATATATATGAAGAAAATTTAATGGCTTTAATAAATATTATGATGAACTTTTAATGGCTTTAATAAATAATATATATGAAGAACTTTCAATGGCTTTAATAAATAATATATATGAAGAACATTTAATGTCTTTAATAAATAATATATATGAAGAACATTTAATGGTTTTAATAAATAATATATATGAAGAACATTTAATGGCTTTAATAAATAATATATATGAAGAACATTTAATGTCTTTAATAAATAATATATATGAAGAACTTTTAATGGCTTTAATAAATAATATATATGAAGAACATTACAGTATTAAGAAGATTTTTTTTTCGATTAATTATGAAATTTTAAAAGAATTGTTTTAATTATTTTATTATAATAATTTATAAAGTTTCAAAAATATTTAAAAAATACTTCAAAGATTTGTTGCGGCTTGATTTTTAAGTTAATAATTGAAGATTAAATTGCCTATCGAAAGTTGAAGAGTTCAATACAAATCATTTGGCCTTCATATTTTTAAAATGATTAAAAGTTTTTTGGGGGTATATTTGAAATTTTTTTGTGTGGTAATTTCTAATTGCATATTAAAACGTCAAAGTTTTCTCCCCTTACCATAAAAAAATTTGTTAAATTTTGTCCATTTTGATCGCTATACACTTATCTTATCTCTTACCTGACAGTCTATCAGCACGTTTGATATACGACGGACAGGTAAAAAATGTTAATTCTGTGATGAAGAAATAGTTTTATCCTAAATTTCAATAAATTTCACTAAATTTCTAAATTTCACTAAATTTCTAAATTTCACGCTATAAATATGTAATACGTGTGTAAATTAGATATATTTAATATCAGATTTGCTAATTTTCCAAAAATTAGCGTGTCACAGATGTATGTTTTATTTTTGAAAGATTTTTAAAACCAAAATTAATTTTTGTTCACAAATGGCTGAAAAATTTAAAGATAAAAAAAATTGAATTTTTTTTTTATTCCAATCAATATAATTTCTGTATTTTGCTTACTGGAAATAGCAAATTTAATAATTTAGCTTTCAATTAAAAGTAAAATAAAAGTTCTCAGAAAACTTTTTTAATTTTAAAAATTCAATTTAAAATTTAAATATCGAAAATGAGTGGAGATACGTAAATGGCATCATCTCCTTTGTAGTTTGATAGTAGGAAAAAATTATCTTTCGGCTTAAACGAGTTACTTCCCTTGCTTGCTCAACAGTTTCCTAGGAGATTCGTACCACCTGTTTTTACTCGACGAGGTACTGTTTTGATTCAACCAATCACTTCTATCGAAGTGGCTCCAAAAGACAGACAGACAGACAGACAGACAGACAGACAGACAGGCTTTAAAATTCTGACGTTAAATGGACTTAATCCAAAATACCAGAGAATATATCAAATCACAAGGACTTCACATTTTTCAGATAAATTAACAGATGCACACACCATACTTGGTTTGCTATCGTTTATTGTATATTTTGTAATACAAAGCTTCCTAATGTTAATGTCGTGCCTCATTTTTTTCTTTGTCTTGTTAATATTTGTAGAAGCCTCGGTGATGCTTATCAAATAGGCCTAAACACAACCGAAGTCCCCACAATTTAAAGATATCAGAAGGTATAAGGTTGGATATAGGAATGTGGTTCTCAGAAGAGTCTCACTGTATTCTGAGAACCCTAGATGCTATGCCAGGATTTGTCATCGGAAGCCACAATTCAGACAATATAAGATACGCAGATGATACAGTGCTGAGAGCAGACACAGAAAGAAAACTACAAGACCTTCTACAAAAGGTAGCTGAAGAGAGTGACAAGAAAGGACTATAAATAAACTGCAAGAAAACCGAATGCATGGTTATCAGCAAAAAGGGCAGCCCAAAATGCCAATTACAGGTGAGGAAATCTAAAATCAAGCAGGTACAGAAATTTAAATACCTAGGAAGTGTTCTAACAGAAGACGGAAAGTGCGACACTGAGATCCGAAGGCGAATTGGCATGGCCAAGGAAGCATTCCAGAAGTTGAGTAAAGTATTAAGAAACAGGACAATTTCACTAGAAACAAAGAGGAAAGTAGTGGATTGCTATGTGATGTCAGTTCTTCAGTATAGCAGTGGATGTTGGACAGTATCTTCGAAGATGAAAGAAAAACTTGAAGCAGCTGAAATGTGGTTCTACAGAAGGATGTTGCGAATATCATGGATCGAGCATGTGAGCAATGACCAGGTTTTGGAAAGGATAGAGACGAAAAGGAAATTAATACTGAGCATCAGGAAGTGACAGATAAAGTTCCTGGGACACGCAATGAGGAATGAGGGCATGGAGAATCTGATACTAACAGGCCAGATAGAGGGAAAAAGAGACAGGGGAAAGTAACGGATAACATATTTGAAGGACCTAATCAGCTGGATGACGGAGCGAGGGTTGCATGGTGTAACAGGAGAAGGTGTGCTAAGAGCCACCAGGACAGGGAGACGTGGAGAACCATGATCGCCTAGGTCATGAAAGGACATGGCACGTAGAAGAAGAAGAAGAAGAAGAAGAAGAAGAAGAAGAAGAAGAAGAAGAAGAAGAAGAAGAAGATTTTAAAACATGATATTAATTTAAGTTTGGAATTGACGGAGCAAAATCAGAACTTAAAAAAATCTTCCAAAAAGGAAGAAGCCATCATTGAAAATAATAATATGTACATTTTGCCAATAAAACTTTGTTTTTATTTATTAGTTTGGGTCCTTTTTTCTTCATGCTATGCTGTTTTTCAGCTATTTAGTGGCGGTTCCTATGAAAAATCTTCAGGGAGAAATTCGAGTTAAACAAAAGAACGAATTTTGTCAATAATCGACGTGCTGATATTGAAGAATCTGTCTGAGAAATGAGCAAAGCGTGCAGAAGTCTTGTAGCTTCCGAGGCAAGGATTGTGACTAGCATCCCCTACTCTTACCCCAAACAAAATCAGAAGGATAGAGTCTGTGAATTTTTGTAAAAGTGAAGAAGAAGGTTGATTTTAATTAATTTCTCATTTGCTATAACAGAAGTACTGCTATGCAAGCTATGAGAGTCCAAACATGTACTGGGAAAGCAAAAACCAGTCGCCATGAAGCCTGTCCAACATTTGGATCAAAATGTAACACATGCACTAAAGTCAACCACTGGGCAACAATTTCCTTGTCAAGCAAAATAAGACTAAGACCAAAATCAAAGTCAAGAAGTAGAGATTTAACAAACCAAAGTCACTGCATTAGTCTCAACATAAGAGCAACCAATTTGAGAATTGGTTATGCGTCCGGACCGATGTAGTATACGACACCTAATGACTACAGGAACATCTTGAAGGCCTAACATTTAATAGCCTTGAAACGTCCTCCATCTCTCAGAGAGATGAAGCTTCTGTTTACGTCAACATAAAACAGCCAAACAGAAATGAAACCCATAGGCTGCGACTAAAAATAAACGGACAAGTCCAAAGGAAATACATTACCAGTCTCTACATTTCGAAGAAGGTTTCCAGAGAAATTAGACACTGAATGTTTTCCAAATTTAAAAACTAAAACAAGTGAGAAGAAACTGGCAACATCAACATGCCATGCAATTACAACGAGTCAGACTGGCGTAACAGCACCTTCTACAAAGTCGATGTACAATGACCGGCAGTTCTAGGATACCATCGCTAGAACAGCTTAAACTAGTTACCTTACATTGCACAGTCAAGAAAGAAGATGCACACCAAACCCATGCATTAACACAGATCAAAACTGTCAAAAGTACATTAAGCAAGGCAAAGAAAACAGGAAGAGATACTGACCTAGCAATGTTATGCTTACGAGCAACGCCCACCTGCCACAACCTTTCAGTGGAACTATTAAACAATCGTATTATTAAAACAAATATAATTGTGAAGATCCCAACACCAAGATTTTTTTTTCATGTCCTGGAAGAGGTAAAACGCCGGTAGGATCTGCAAAAACTATTTCATGATAAAACAGCTCATGATCTGGTTTCGGGAAAAACATGTACGGGTATTGGATAACCAAACAAGGAAATGGAAACCAGCAACAGTATTGGGTGTACAGTACCAAGATCGTACATTCTTCAATCACCAGACGGTTCATCAAAAAGACGAAACAGAGTCCAAATAGTAGAGCTACCACCACACCAACACAAAAAGCATCTCAGACCAGAGAACCCCAAAACGATCAACAACCAACACAATCAGAATTGGCTATAGGATACAAATCCTATATCAGCCAACAATTAACCAAAACGCAAAAAATAAAATTGCATACCAGCATAATTGAATCAGTACGATTAAAAACATTTTGGAAAAAACCTAGACAAAGGCAAATTTCACAAGTCAGTGTGAATACTAAAATTCTGGATTCTGATTGGATAGGAAATAGCAAATTGAATTATGATGCCAGTTAACTTTTCTTAACATCTAAAAAAATGTTGGAGCCTGTCACATGACGATAATACACTACTTAACCAAGTTCCGTGATCAGTCAAGTCAGTCAGCAAGATGCAGATTTCAGAGAGACCAAAACATCGACAGACATGTCCGTCGCAGACTCAACCAATACAAAAGAGAAGAAGGAAAAGAAAACAACAACAACAACAAGACACCTCCAACTGCCCATAAAAACCTTTTAAATCTCTCGCCAACCAGAAAAGGTAAAGGAACACAGACTTTATTAATTGAGTAGACTGATTAATCTTTTTACACACACTGCTTACTACTATTTTACCCTTTCCCCTCTTATTGGTTATTCCTCACTCACATTTTCTTTTTCACCTTAAATTGATCGCCTCTTTCCTTTCCTACCTACTTAGCGGCGGACACATAAAGAACAATTACTCTACTACACTGCTGAATTACAGACAGCGAAACATAGACCCTGTTTTTTCAAACCACATTCGCCTAAATCAGAAAGACATTTTTTCTATCAAACAAAATATTAAAAAATATACAGATTGTTTATTCTGCATATATGTTGTTAAATATACTATTTTCTAATTTTTTTTACAAACATTTGTTATTGCGTTGTATTTTCTTGAAATTTGTATGGTACTTTGTTGACAGGATGTCCCGCATGAAATTCTCCCTTTTAATCCGGGTGTTATGTACCCGACATGGCCCTGAAATACACAAGCCGACAAGATATAAAACTATAAATTGACATTAAATAACAGATATAACAACAATGACTTTTCTATCCGGTAAGGCGCATGTAACAATATCATAGGTACTACTTTCCTACGCGTAATAAATGTAATCCTGTAGCGTAGGAATAAAAAGGAACACTTTGGGACCACGTCTCGATAGAACATGGCCCGGGGTGCACATACTGTTAATCACTGTGTATGCACATAAATATAAATAAAATTTATTAATATAACGAGGGCCTTGTTGTAATAACATGTAACAACACAAGAGAAAATTACAGTGAGTTTATTAACACGTTCACAAACTCTGTTAGTAAACATATAAAAATACTTCTATACTCCCCACGGATTGCAAGCATTTGGGAGAGGATGATCAGGGTAACAAAATCTTGTTTATCCAAAACACTGGGTAAAGCTAAGATCAGTTATTTCAGTCTTTTAACATTATTATCAGACATCCAAAGAGCAGTGAAGCCCAAACCACTGACTTACAGATGTTCTACGGATATCAATCTTCTTCCTTTGACAACGAATTGCTTTGCGCATCCTAATGTAAACTGAATGAGTTTTGTTTAATGGCATATCAACCTCTGTTTTAGTCAGATTTTAACGAAAATTTGTTTTTATTCTCTTATTTTAGAAAACTGAAAATGTATTCTAGTTTTGTATTAAAAAATCTTTGGCTGAGAATTTTTTCCTTAAAAAATGTATTGCGGCAATAATTTTTTCTTCAAAAATGTCTATTTTTATGTATATATATTTCTATAAAAAAATTTTAATATTTTCACAGTGTTTTGACCCCAGTTTGGGGGTTAAATATTTGCCCATAGCTGAGACTCTAACAGGGGATACCACTCCGGGTTAGAGTGGACCTGGGAACAACATCAATTAAGAGATGGTTCCATGCTCCTCGCAGTTTCCCAATCAGAGGCCTTGCTGCCGGATGCAGTTTACCGTCATGCCCAGAACCATAATGTAAACTGAACATAAAAATCTGACACAGCCAGTTTGGTTGATACAGAATCTACCACAAAGTCTCTTTTTGTGAGTACCTTAAAATAGAGAATTGCTGACTAAATTCAAAGAGATGTAGCACGATGAATACTTGCTTGAGAGAACTGTAAGGATTTACATGATACCAGATTTTCGAATAAAAATCATTATCAATCACGGAAAAACTCATAAAATCTTCAGCCAAATCCAGGCCATTTTGGTTGCTAGGCAGAGCTATTAAACTATTTAGCGGAAGCGACCACCAAGTCTTCTCTTCTCAAATTACAAGAACTGATTGAACAGTGGAAATACACAGCCTCAAAAAACTTATATCCACTGGAGTTATCTCTTATCCAAATACCCCAGCAGATGAAATATCTGATGATGAGATTTCAGCACCTTAAGGAATGTAGTGTGAAAAGAAAAACAAAAAAAAAACGCAGGAAATAAACAGGTGAGAGTCGTATCTTTTGTCGTCTTCTTCGTCCTCGGCGTAATCTTCTTTGTCTTCGATTTTTTCTAACAACCCAAGCGCACGGTCAGCAAGAAGCAACAACTATCTCCCCTTTTTAAAAAACGGCTTGCTTTATACCGCCGAGGACCGACCATAATTTGCATGCGAACGACGAGACAACGAGACTTCGCATTAACTGTCCGAGACCGCCTGGCATAAAACATGGGCGCCGCCATTTCGGTTCTTTTTATCACGGAGTAACTGGATTCTACACGACGCACAGACTCGTTAGTGCTTTTTTAAAGTGCATCTCTTTGTCGAATTAAGAATTAAAAAGAAAATCTAAAAGTAGTCAATTGAAAGTAGCCTCCCTCGAATATTTTGTTGTATGAAGAATTATCTCCCTTTGAAATTTTGAATGCACTATCTGCCGTCAGGATGCGGGCAGTGAAAGCTCCCTAAAAAGTATTTTTCGTTGTAGTTTTTAACAGTGTTCAACTTTTTATTATCTTCTAACTTACTGTTCCGCCATCTGTTTAATTAATCTCTTTACGTAGGTTATTCGCTGTTTTCATTTCTTCCTTTTGCCTTCAATGTGTCCTGGGAGTATTGTAAGTAACGGTAGGGAGCTTGTTAATCTTTAATTCGGTCTTTGTGTCATACATAACCGAATTCCCTACAGCTTACAATCCAGAATTATCAGAACTAGTGGAGCCCGTGGAATTTCCACGGAAAGATATGTATGATTTCCTGGAAAAATTTTACTTTGTCATACTACAAATAATAGTAACGTCTTCAAACATAAAGGTATTGGATAATAAAATAACGATAACACAGAAATTTATTAAAATATCTATAAAAGTAATGTCCATAGAAGCTACTTTACTGTAATCTTATATTTTATTAAGCGGCGTATGCACAGATCAAAACCAAAATACTGTACGCTATTTTTGAGAGATTTTGAAAGAGAATTTTGTTTTAATACTGGTAAATCATGGCTCCTGTGTTCATTGTAAACAGAAAAGACTAACTGAGTAATGGCCAAGGGTGTAGAGGCAAGAAATTTTGTTATTAGGTCGCGGGAGACGACAAGAAGCCTGTCTATTTTTGCTATATTGTACAGTACACACACATATACACATACTGCTACAAGCACCGGCTTAAGCTGCTACTGCTACGGTAATGCTATAGGCTCTATACTCCTCTCTCACTCTTTGCTAAAGGTGAGAGAAAGGCTGAGGAGAGTAGCGTTTATAGATTATAAAAAGATAGAGAGGAAGGAAAAGCTCGTGTAGAGAGTAAGTGTGTTATCTTTCTTCAGTGGTGTAACGGACGGAGGAACTAAGTAACTAAGTAATCAAGTAACTAAATAACTATGGGAGGAACAAGCAGAATTATTATATGATGTTATTTTCGTTATCATCATTATCGGAAGGTTTTTATCAGAAGGTTGGGATGTGTGGAATAGTGGAAGAAAAAATATACATTTTTTTCTGTTAAAATAGGAATTTATTAAAAGAAATAAATAACAAGAAATCGTAGAATTTAATGTTCAATTAGAAAGTTAAGGTATTAAGATTTGTTCGTAGCAGTAATTTGTGGGAGAGACTTTAGATAGACTAAACTATCGTCCGGTTCACACTCCACCCACGTCTATTGAACAGGTGAAGAGTCTCATCCCTTGTTCCCTGTTTAGGATGTGGTTTCCGGCTTTCTCTTTTCCAATCTTTTCACTCCTACGTAGCCCCCTGCACATCAGTGGCGTTACCGCCTTGCTCGGGGTGATATGATTAAAAAAAATATGTACGTACGTATGTATGTATGAGCGGTTGTTTGGTAGGAATGTCATTGAATGGAGAAGAAGAAGTAAAAGGAATCAGCACACGATAAAGAAGGAGAAAGAGGACAATGTGCGACGCGACATATGTTCGGGTTGTGATTGAAATTTCTCTAGTCACATTTTAGTTTTTTCGTCTCGCTGCTCCCATCTGACTGACTGACTGACTGACGCTGATCGAAGTCATTTATAATCATCTAAATTTTTTGCACTTGATCGGTAAGTCCTTTTTACTCTTGCAATTCGTTTCCATTAGTCGGAATATAAATTTAACATCTACTTACGAAATCTGGTTTCGACTTTTTCCTTAAGCACATGGTCAGTCCTTTTTCTAAAATGGGAAAAACCAGAATTTCACATGTCACTGCGAACTTTTTTAAAAGTGAAGAAGAAAGTTGATTTTAATTCTTAATTTCCTATCCACTACAGTAGTTTGCAGCTAGGATAGAGTTGCTTTCTCACCTACGCAGTGTGGCTTCCCTGTGTCTCTTCTACAAATACTTTCACGGCTTCTGCTCCGATGAACTTAGCTCACTATATATGAATTTCCTCGAGCCACAAAGTTGGCAGCTGGGTCCCACCTTTTTACTGTGAAACCGATAAATTGTAAACGCAAATTCTACCCCAACAACTTCTTTTCTCGTTCTTCCCGACTGTGGAATTCCCTTTCCAATAATTTCTTTTCCAACAGCTACAATCTTCAAGAATTCAAATGTAAAGTCAATAGTCACCTCCTGTTTCACTAACTTACATCCTCTCTTTCATGCTTTTTTCTCCGTCCACCACACTCATCAGTATTCTCTTCCTTCTCATACTCTCTTCCTGATACCCTCTGTAACCTGTCACTCTTTCTCATAACATTCCTCCTATGTAACCCATCTGCACAGCAGTGGCAGTAAAATACCATGCTTGAGGCCAGATGATTATAAAAAAAAAGAAAAAAGAAAAACGTTTCGCATTTTTCAGGACGTCATTACTCATTTCAATTGTCTCTTTTTGATAATAAATATAAGTACCTTTTTTCCGGCATACGACCATATCCCGTTGAATACATCGGTTCTCGCTCGATCACCAAAGTTAAGCAACGTTGAGCCTGGTCAGTACTTAGATGGGTGACCGCTTGGGAATACCAGGTGCTGTAAGTGTTTAGTGACTGATGTGCGTTGTGGTGCAGTGGATATCGGCTCGGAAAGAGAAATCGGTGAGCCGAGTTCGAATTCCAGTTGAATACCCTGCATTCACTTAAGCACTGGTACCCTTGGGAAAGGTATTATTCCGTCCCTTCCCTCTAGTTATGGGCTAAATAACAGTGTAGAACTTGAGGACCCTGCCCTTAAAAACAAATCCCAATGAATCTTGATACTCGTAAAGAAAAAGTATTACTAGACACAAAATCTTATATAAAAAAAAACAATAAATTGTTGACAGAAAAAGGTATTACCAGCTACTTATAAATAAATAAAAGTTTAGTTGGCAATAAATGACCCGCCGAGGTTGATATGCCATAAAAAGAAAACAAATAACCTTTTTGGTTCCCAGTTTTAGGACATATACTTCATAACAATTACCGTATTTTCCGGTTTACAAAACGCATTTTTTTCTAGAAACAATACCCTGAAAACTACAATGCGCCTTCCAAGACGTATACCTCTGTTACCACCATGTTTACCACCATGGCATGGACGGTAGTGAGGATCATTTATTGTACATGACTGACAGTAGTAATGTCTCTGGAGATGATAAAGCCTTTGTATGAATCCAGTAGTAACGACGAGTTTTGGAGATATGAGGAGGGAAAAAATTTTGTTTGATAATTTTATATTTTTGCGTGCATATTTTAAAAATTTTAAATACATTTTTATGAAAATAAAACCACCCTTGTTTAATTAAAGATTTTTTTTAAATCGTTTTACCCCAAGCAAGGCAGTAACGCCACTGATTCTCAGAGGGTTACATAAGAGAAAAATATTAGATAGGAGGAGAGTAAAAAAAAAGACGAACCAGTTTTTCCTTTTTTCCATTTACTTTATCACGATTACGCCTTCGGAAACTGCCTCCCCATCTAACCAGAAGTCATCACCTTGCCAACAGACGATGCCTGTCTGAACTTTTTCGTGCATGGAGGACCAGAGTGTTTGCATTGTTTGCTTTGAATCTTTTATTCAAGTTCGAAGTGGTGAACCCTGGTTTCATCTTATGTAACTAATCTTCTGTACAAAAGTATCATAGTCATCCTGGAAGTGTCAAAAGTGTCCTAGACATATCAACCCCTTTCAGCTTCTGTTTTGCTGTCGGCATTCTTGGGACCTTTCAATTTTTTAATAATTTCACCCCAAGCAAGGCGGTACAGCCACTGATGCTACATAAGAGAGTTAAAGTTTTAGACAGGAGGAGAGTGAAGAGAAGGACGAACCAATTACAGGGGGTGTCAGAGAAAGGGCAAGAGAAGGATGCGAACACAGGTGTGAAAGGAAGAGAACACGATACACGGGGTGATGCAGGAATGACTGGAGTCAAGTAGATAAGAGATGGGAATTGACATTGCATTTAAATTCCTGGAGATTGTAGCCGTCAGGAAAGCAAGTATACGGAAGGGAGTTCCACAGGTGGGAAGTGCGAGAAAAGAAGCTGAGATGAGTTTTGCATAACAAAACTCATCATCAGATTCTGTTAAATTGAGCACGAAAAATCATGCCAGAGATAGTACAAAAATATCGCGGTTTTGTCAAGGACACTGGAACAAGCAACGTGATATTTATGCTTAGAATTCTATCAGAAGGACGTGTACCTGTGTTTCATAGACTACGGAAAGGCGTTCGATAAAGTACGCACAAAGAATAAACAGAGATGCTCGGCAACCTTGATATATTCGAGAAATGTATTAAAATATTCAAGAACCCAAAATAACAGCAAACTGCCTGTATGCGGACAGGAAATACGTCAGGTAACTATAAATAGAAAGAGGTTCAAGACCAGGATGCGTCTTCTCACCGGATCTATTCAACCAATACAGCCAGATAATTCTGAGAGAACTAGAAATCCTGCTAGAATTCGTCATTAGCAGCCACAAACCTAACAATATAAGATACGTAGTTGATGTAATGAATATGTAATGAATATGCATACACCTTGGTTCCCTTTTAAAGTAATGTGATTGGCTGCTGTCAGCCATAAATATAAACGACTCCCATCCTCAGTATCCTCATCCGTCTATCACCCTCATCCCGACATTTCCTATAACTAACCACTCTTTCTCATCACTTTCCGCTATGTAACCCCCTGCACAACAGTGGCAGTGGAATGCCTTGGTTGGGGTGAAATGATTAAAAAAAAGGCGAAGACGCATAGAAGTCTGCAGGTCTACGTTCATAGGTCTACAGGTCTTCGACTAAAAGTCCATAGGTCTACCACTATTGGTCTACGTCCATAGGTCTACAGGTCTTTGACTGGAGGTCCACAGGCCTACGACTATTGGTCTACGTTTATAGGTCTACAGGTCTTCGACTAGAGGTCCATAGGTCTATGACTATTGGTTTACGTCCATAGGTCTACAGATCTTCGACTAGAGGTTCATATATCATAATACGACTATTGGTCTACGTCTATTGACTACACCTACGTCTACGTACTGGATTGTCCTACTCGGTTACCTTTGTCAAAACCGCTTGCTACCTCGAATGATATATATATATATATATATCGCTTTCTGGGACATATCAACAGATGATACAGTACTAATAGCAAATACGGAAAAGAAACTACAACACCTCCTACAAAAGGTACCAAAGGAAAGCGATTCGAAAAGACGAAACATAAACTACAAGAAAACTGAATGCATCGTCATCAGTAAGAAGAAGCGCACAAAATGCCAATCACAGGTTGGGGGATACTACAAAAAGCAAACACAGAAATTTAAATACATGGGAAGTGTTCTAACAGAGGACTGGAATGACACTGATACTCCTGGTCGTATTCGCATCGCAAACGACTCATTTCAAAAGTTAAGCAGAGTATTAAGAGACAGGAAAATTTCGATAGAAACAAAGAAAAGAGTCAGTCAGTTAAGTGCCATGCGCGATACACGCTTTGGGCGATCATGTCTCGAAAGAGACATGACTGACTGGGCAGAAGATTATCCCGCAGTAGGTTGTCATTGATTTCTGCGGTAGACTGGTTGCCGACCAAGGCTATAGAACCCAATCTGTCCTATTATTTAACCCATAACTGGAGGGAAGAGACGGATTAATACCTTTCCCAAGGGTATTTGCGCGTAAGTGAATGCAAGGAATTCAAGTAGAATTCGAACTCGGTTCCCCGATTTCTCGTTCCGAGCCGATATCCACTGCGCCACAAAAAAGAGTACTGAACTGTTATGTGATATCTGTCCTCCTATATGGCAGCGAATGTTGGACAATCTCATCAAAAGTGAAGGAAAGACTTGAAGCAACCGAAATCTAGTTCTACAGGAGGATGCGGAGGATACCATGGGCCGAACGTGTGATCAACGATGATGTTTTGGAGTGGATGGAAGCGAACAGAAAACCTATAATTAACACGAGGAACAAACAGCTGAGGTTTCTGGGACGCGTAACTAGGTAGGAGGGCTTGGAGAGTCTGATACACACAGAACGGATAGATGGAAAGAAAGATGGGGTAAGTAATGCGTGACATACTTGATGGGCTTGAGCAAGTGGATGGCAGAGCAGAGACATACCAAGAGGAAAAGTGTTAACAGCTACAAATGATAGAGAGAATGTGGAGGGCCATGATCGCCTACGTTCTGAAGGGACACGGCATATAAAAGAAAAGAAAAAGATCTTGCTGGCAATCATACAATTTGTCTTCTTACAATCGGTGATTAGTCTTTTCTTCTTGATTTCTTTTATTACGTTGTCTATGTGTTCTTGGAGTTTGTTTCCTATCAACACTGTGTCCTCAACACTATGTTATTAAGATTGTGTCCATCAATAATAAATCCTGGTAGGACTTGTATTTCTTTTAAGATCGCCTCTCTGTAAAGTTTGAATAAATCTAGTGAGAAAACACATTGTCGTTTTTCGCCCATTATCGTTACTTTCTCACCGGTGCAGTGTGGCTTCCCTGTGCCTCTTCTACAAATACTTTCATGGTTTCTGCTCTGATGAACTTCACTCACTCGTGGCCCTATATACGAATTTACTCGAGCCACAGGATTAGCAACTAGGTCCCACCCTTTTACTGTGAAACCAATAAGATGTAAACGCAAATTCTAATCAAACAACATCTTTTCTCGCACTTCCCGCCTGTGGAATTCCCTTCAATTTACTTGCTTCCCTGGAAGTTACAATCTCCAAGAATTTAAATGTAAAGTCAGTAATAATCTCCTAACTAACTTACTAATTAACTAACTTGATTCCTCCTTCCCATACTCTCATTTCATTTCTGCAGTATTCTCATCTCTCTTCTACCCACTTCCAGACACCCCCTTTATTCTGTCACTCATTCTCATAACTTTCCTCCTGCGCAACAGTGACAGTATAATGCCTTGCGTGGGGCGATGCGATTATTAAAAAAATCTACTTTTGTGTACTTTCTATCCGTTTGCTTCCAGTCCATATTCTAGATTATTCTAATATCTTTCCCTAATAAACTGAGTTTTCCTAGCAGTTCAAATAGATCTTAGCGCTTTACTTTATGACTGATCTTTCTATAGTCTATGAAAAATAGGTATACGTCCTTCTGCATTTTTATTGCCCCCTATACTAATTTTTAAATGATAAATATTGCATCTCCTGTTTCAGTGTCTTTAACAAAACTACACTGTTCCTGTCTTGTTTCTGGTCTAATACACGCACTATTTATCAGATCTATGATGTTTGTTACGACTCACAGTAAGCTGATTATCCAAAGGACTGCTCGGAATCAGTTACTTTCTCACCGGCGCAATGTGGCTTCACTGTGTCTCTTCTACAAATACTTTCATGGCTTCTGCTCCGATGAAATTAGCTCACTGTTGTCTTCTATACATAGATTTACTCGAGTCACAAGATTAGCAACTAGATGCCACCCTTTTACAGTGAAACCAATAAAATGTAAACGCAAATTCTACTCAAAAAGCTTCTTTTCTCGCAATTCCTACCTGCGGAATTCCCTACCGTTTACTTGCTTTCCCGACAGCTATAATCTCCAGGAATTTAAATATAAAGTCAATAGTTATCTCCTATCTCACTAACTTGCATCCTCTCTCTCTCTCTCACACTCCTTTCTTCGTCCACTCCACTCTCATCAGTATTCTCATTCTTCTCTTACCTACTTCCTGACCCCCCCCCCCCCACTGTAACCTCAAGTTAGTAGGATGTTTTATAGCCATAATAATTGTAGATTATATGTTTTATAGCCATAATAATTGTAGATTATATATATATATATATATATATATATATATTGTTGTTGTTGTTGTCATCCGCAGACAGATCTGTTTCGCTGTTAGACTCCGATTGCTTCCTAACCCAGGCTAGAAACCCGACTGAATTGGCGTCAGTCGGCGACTCTACACCTGGGCCACGAGGCGTTCGGCGGAAGAAGGCAGTTTTTTAGCGCATATCATATTACGCGCCCAATAGCTAGAGTGCTCAAATTCATTTTACTGAATGAGCGATGCGTACACGCTAGAGTGGTATATATATATATATATATATATATATATATAGGATCGATGAAGGTTGATACTGACACTTGCAGAGATCCAAATTATAGTGATTGAGAAAGAATTAATTTAGAAGTCTGTTACAAAGAGCAGCAGAACTTGGGTAGAAAATATCCAAATAGAAATTTCTTTATGACCAATGGAATATGAAGGGAGCGATAATAGTTCGCCTCTCTGTACATGGAAAAACGAGTCTTAGCTGTAAAGGTCTGAACAGGTGAAATTAAGGAATGTAATATAGCTTCATACAGATCGTGAAAGACAAATGTGATAAGAAGCCGTTCTTCTTCTATTTATCCTGTCCTTTCAGGACGTAGACGATCAGGGCTTTCCACGTTTCCCTATCCCTGGTGGCTCTTAGCACGCTTTCTCCTGTTACACCAAGCAACCTCCGTTCTGTCATATACGTGATCAAGCTCTTCAAATATGTTATCCGCTGCTTTCCCCTGTCTCTTTTCCTCTCTATCTGTCCAGTTAGTGTCAGGTTCTCCAAGCCCTCCTTCCTCATTGCATGTCCCAGGAACATAATCTGTCTCTTCCTGATGCTTAGTATTAATTTCCATTTTCGTTTCTATTTTTCCAACACCTCATCATTGCTCACATGCTCGGTCCATGACATCCGCAGCATATGTATAACCACATTTCAGTTGCTTGAAGTTTTTCCTTTATCTTTGATGATATGGTCCAGCATTCACTGCCATATTGAAGAAATGACATCACATAGCAATCCAGTACCCTCTTCTTTGTTTCTAGCAAAAATTTCCTGTCTCTTAATACTCTACTTAACTTCTGGTATGCTTCTTCGCCATGCCAATTCCCCTTCGGATCACTGTGTCACACTTTCCGTCTTCTGTTAGAACACTTCCCAGGTATCTAAATTTTTGTATCTGCTTGATTTTAGCATCTTCCACCTGTATTTGGCATTTTGGGCTACCCTTTATACTGATGACCATGCATTCGGTTTTCTTGCAGTTTATTTCTAGTCCTTTCTTATCACTCTCTTCTGCTACCTTCTGTAGGAGGTCTTGTAGTTTCCTTTCCGTGTCTGCTATTAGCACTGTATCATCTGCGTACCTTATGTTGTTCAAATTGTAGCCTCCAATGACAAATCCTGGCATAATATCTAGGTTCCTCAGAATAGTCTCGCTGTACAAGTTAAACAGATCCGGCAAAAAGACACATCCTTGTCTTACGCCCCTATTTATCTTTGTATATCTGCTAAAAACACATACGCTCATTGAAAGCTTTTATAAGGCATGAAAAACTGTCTGGAATCTGCTGATTCATACATATCGCACCTGGGTTTTTTTTTTTATTAGAAGTGAAAATCCAGTTTTGGTGGTCAATGATATTATGAGATCACGCGTGGCTTGTCAGAATATTTTCCACGGAAATATCGATAGATTAGCGAAAATATTGGGACTCTGTTAGTGGGAAAGGGATTATGAGGTGGAAAATATTTCATTATCTACAAGGCCACGTAAACGTTTTTGAACACTGCTGATGCTAAAAAGAGAGCATTGAATAGTTTCACCCTGGGCATGGTAGCAATCGGCCATTTTTGGTTTGATCGGACTCTTGCATAAGTGCGAGCATAGCAGGTGGTATCAGGTGCATTCTAGATCAGTATGAAGAATCAAGTGAATTTCTGTAGCATGTCTTCTTGAATTTCCCATTCAGTTTCGCACCATGCTATTGTTTAAAGATAAATATTAAAGGGTTTTAGGAAAGACCAGTATTAGGATATTGTAGACTGGCGCTATAGATTCATAAACAAACATCAATCACTTGAGGACTAGCAAGAGAAGCAACAACTAAATTGGTTTGCAAATGTAACTAAAAAAAAAACGAACAATATAATCAATATGTTGATATTATGCACTACTTCAAACAAAAGGTTAGGAAGGAAACTCCTATGAATATTGTTATTGTAAAGAGCTCCAATGAATTTAGCTCTCTGGTGCCCCCTATGTATAAATTTACTCTTCACAAAATTAGCAACTAGATCCCACCCTTTTACTGTGAAACCAATTAAATGTAAATGCAAATTCTACTCCATCAGCTTATTTTCTTGCACATCCTGCCTGTGGAATTCCCTCCCGTTTACTTGTTTCTCTGCCGGCTAGAATCTCCAGGAGTTTAAATATAAAGTTAATAGTAATCTATTATCTCTCAAACTTGCATCCTCTTTCTCACGATCCTTTCTCCGTCCACTCTACTCTCATCTGTATTCTCATCCTTCTCATACCCACTTCTTGACACCCCCTGTAACCTGTCACTCTTTCTCATAATTTTCCTCCTATGTAATCCCCTACGCACCAGTGGCAGTAAACTGCCTTGTTTGGGGCGATACGATTAAAATAAAAAAGAGCTATACCAGCCACAAAGAAATACCACCAAAAGTTTGATTGACAATACGATTAGCGGATAATATCTTGGCAGTTGTTTTTCATTCTTTTAAAGATTTAATTTTAGAATAATCTCACTCAAACTGGATTTAGACATTTTCTTTTTTTCACAAAAATTGACAAATATATATATCTTCTCCTTTATGTGCAGTGTCTTCTTAAGACGTAGGCGATCAAGGACCTCTCCAATTTCCTGTTTTTGCAGCTCTTAATAAACTTGATATTTTTAAAAACTTCTAAATATATAATCATTTTTGTAAATAAACAATTTAATTCTCCTAATTATAATAAAGACAGTTGTGTATTTATTTATGCACATATATATATATTTTATGTCACGCTCATGAAGAGATACAATGGTGAGACAGCGTCAGCTCAGTTAATTGTCATGACTACCAGTTATTAAACTTTATTGCCAGTTATGAACGTTTTTTCCGTGTGTATGCTCTTGAACAGTTCTTTACTATTTTTTTGAAAAGATTATATCGTCGAGTAGTGATATATATATATAAACTCTGCTGAGGTTGACAAAGCACACTTTTTTGCCGAGCCTGAGAAGGACCTCCAATCCGTGATGGACTGGGTAAAGAAATGGCTCATAAATTTTAATGCTTCCAAAACGAAGTTGCTATCTATTAAAAACCATAGACAATCACTCCTACCCACCCCACTCATTAGCATGCAACATGCTAGCCTCCCTGAGAATAAAACACTACGCCTCCTTGGCCTCACATTCTCAGTGAACCTCAAATGGAATGACTACATCGAATCCATTGCTAAATCCGCTGCCAAGAATGTCGGTTCACTGTGCTGAGCCAGGAAGTTTTTCCCGTCTGAGTCCATCCTGCAGATATTTAAATCTACCATCCGCCCGCGTATTGAATACTGCTGCCACATCTGGTCGGGTGCCTCTGCTATTCACCTCGGGGTTCTTGACAAAACCCAACGGAGAATCTGCAATGTGATCGATACCGAGTTAGCAGCTCGGCTGCAGTCGCTCTCTCACCGGCGGGACGTGGCTTCCCTGTGCCTCTTCTATAAATACTTTCACGGCTTCTGCTCCAATGAACTTAGATCACTGGTGGCCCCTACGTATGAATTTACACGAGCTACTAGATTAGTAACTAGGTCCCACCCTTTTACAGTGAAACCGATAAAGTGTAACGGCAATTTCTACTCTAATAACTTCTTTTCACGCACTTCCCACCTGTGGAATTCCCTTCCATATACTTGCTTCCCAGACAGCTACAATCTTCAGAAGGTTAAATGTAAGTTCAATAGATATCTCCTATCACACTAACTCGTATCCATTCCCACAAGCTCTTTTTCCATCTACTCCACCCACATCCTCGGTATCCTCATCCGTCTATTACCCTCCTCCTGACAGTTTCTATAACTAACCCCTCTTTCTTATCACTTTACCCTATGTAACCCCCTGCGCAACAGTGGCAGTAGAATGCCTTGCTTGGGGTGAGACGATTAACATGTATATATATATTGTCATCCGCAGACAGATCTGTTTCGCCGTATCACAGCTCATCAATACGGTTAGACTCCGATTGCTTTTTTACCCAGGATTGAAACCGTCAGTCGGCGACTCTACCCCTGGGCTATGGGCGTTCGGTGGAAGTAGGCAGACTTTTTAAGTTTAAAGAAGTAAATAAAACACCTAAAGTTAAATAGAAAATTCTCAAACAAGCTAGAAAATCTAGATTGATAAATGAACCGTGTTTCCTTTGTCTGTCAGAAAAAATGGAAATTATTAATTACATGAAGAATGACATATTACTTAATGAGAGGCATATAACTGCAGTATATTGTAATTATTAAAGAATTAACCTTACGTTCCTGCTGGAATTATAATATCTAGGGTATGAAATTCCAGCAATTGTAAACTTTTTATAGTATCTGGATAATTTACTTTAACTATATGATTTCTCTTATGTTATTTTATGTTATGTTATTTTATCGTTATTTTCTATTTCAAATTGTGATCTATTAACTGCTTTAATTTAAATTTATTTTTTTAACTTTAATTTTTAATTTAATTTAATTTTGATTTTTTTAAATTTAAGCTTTTGATCTTAAAATTTTAATTTTTCAGTTTAATTTTAATTTGGAAAAATTAATTTTATTTTACTTCACTCTATTATATTAACGCTAATGTATATATATATATATCAGTGATATATTTTTAAATATCCTCTAATTTACGTTTTATGAATAATTCCTCTGTTTGTGTATGTGATTTAATAATTTTTTAAAAAGAAAATGCCAAAGGATTTAGTTTGAAACAGTGTAACGAATGTCTGAATCTATCTGAATTTCACTTTCAGCTAAAGTTTGAAATTTATATTTCTTTGTCGTTTCTGTTGTCTCTCTCCCCACTTTCTTCCCTCAGTGCATTTTCTCACTTTTTCCTTTTTGTTAAATCTAGACACCATGTAACCGATATCTATATCTGTCTATACTTCTTGTCTAATTTTAAAATTTCTCTGTCTGAGCCGTTTCCATTGGTTCTTTCCTCTCGGTTCTTTCTTTCTTTTTTTCATCTTTGCATTTTAATTTCCTATGCTTCTTTCCTTTTTCTTTTACATTTTTCGATTTTTCTTTTTGTTTTCTTAGTTTTTCTGCCCTCTTTCTTTTCCCCCTCTTTTTTAATATCATTTTACCGCGCACAAAAAGATTTCTAAAAATAAAAGGAAGTGTTTTTTAATTCTTTTCAAATAAAGCGTTTATTACCATCGTTATTAAATACCTGATGAGACATTCTTCTTTCAATACCAAAACAAAATGTATAATTTTGTAGGAGTTTGTAATCTGTATATGTTCTAAAGTTAATATATATTAAATATTCATTGCTCTATTTTTATAGTGAGCACTGTTCTTGTTAATCATCTTAGCCCAAGCAAGGCATTCTACTGCCACTGTTGCGCAAGGGGTTACACAGAGGAAAGTGATAAGAAAGAGGGGTTAATTTTAGGAAATGTCAGGAGGATGTGGGTGGAGTAGATGGAAAAAGAGCTTGTGAGAATGAATGCGAGTTAGTGTGATAGGATATGTCTATTGACCTTAAATTTAAACTTCTGGAGATTGTAGCTGTCGGGGAAGTAAGTATATGGAAGGGAATTCCACAGGTGGGAAGTGCGTGAAAGAAGCTGTTAGAGTAGAAATTGCTGTCACACTTTATCGGTTTCACTGTAAGAGGGTGGGACCTAGTTACTAATCTAGTTGCTCGTGTAAATTCATACGTAGGGGCCACCAGTGATCTAAGTTCATCGGAGTAGAAGCCGTGAAATTATTTATAGAAGGGGCACAGGGAAGCCACGTCCCGCCGGTGAGAGAGCGACTGCATCCGAGCTGCTAAGTCGGTATCGATCACATTGCAGATTCTCAAGATTCTTGGATTTTGTCAAGAACCCCGAGGTGAATAGCAGGGGCACCGGACCAGATGAAGTAGCAGTATTCAATACACGGGCGGATGGTAGATCTATATATCTGCAGAACGGATTCAGACGGGAAAAACTTCCTGGCTCTGCACAGTGAACCGACCTTTTTGGCAGCACATTTAGCAATGGATTCGATATAGTCATTCCAATTGAGGTCCGCTGACAGTGTGAGGCCAAGCAGGCGTAGTGTTTCACTCTCAGGGAGGCTAGCCTGTTCCATGCTAATGTGCAGTAGGAGCGATTGTCTACGATGGTTAATAGATAGAAGCTTCGTTTTGGAAGCATTAAAATTTACGAGCCATTTCTTTTCCCAGTCCATCACGGATTGGAGGTCCTTCTCGAGCTCGCCAGCGAGGTTCGTTTTGTCGACCTCAGCAGATTTTTGATCGAGCCGACAGTAAACGGTGGTGTCGCCGGCGTACATGCCGACTTGGGATCTTATAATATCGGAGATATCGTTAATGTACATTAGAAAAAGCGGGACACCCGCGTTCGTATGTTAGGTTAGTTGTGGGAGGCATGTTCGTTTAATACTACTTTCATTGTGCGATTAGAGAGGAATGACTGGATTAGGTCAAACAATGATTCAGTTACACCATAGCTCCGCAGCTTTTGTAGAAGATCAGCATGCCAGACCCTGTCAAATGCTTTGGAAATATCCAGGGCAACGGTTCGATCTTCGCCTTTGTTGATCGAGAGCCTGATATATATACTCTGTGACGGTCGTTAGCATATCAACAGTAGACCTGGTGAAGCGGAAACCATACTGTTTGTCCGGCCCGAGAGGTGTCTGTGGGCTGTGAGATGCTGAACCACCTCGGCGTTGATAATGGCTTCGAACATTTTGTCAAAGATCAGTTGGAGGCTGATAGGGCGTTAATTAGCGGGGTCCTAGTGTTCTCCAGTATTCTTAAATATAGGAACTAAAGAGGAAGACTTCGAACAGGCAGGAAAGCAGGAAGCAGATAGGCAGTAGTTATAGAGCTTAGAGAGAACAGAGGAGAGTTCAGGGGCACATTTCGTTTTAAGTTCATGTTTTGAGCGGTGCAATTATTTTCTTCGTTCCTTATTAATTTGGATATACATATATATATATATGTATATATTTGTCATTCACATACAAACCTGTTTTGCTGTATCACAGCTCATCAGTGTTGCATCTGGCCGGGATCGGAACTCGACCGATTTGGTGTCATTCAGAGTCTCTACTCCCTAAACCATAAGCGCATAGAGTGAGAGAAGGGGAATTTAAGCGTGTTATAAGTAAGCGGTGTATACACGCGCCAGTCACCGGAAGAATTCAATTCATTGCTGGAGAGTAACGCGTAAATCGTAGAAATAATAATTGTTTTTAAAATTTTCCTCTTCAGGAAAAAATCGCGTAAATCGTAGAAATGGCAACTATTTTAAAATTATTTCTCGAAATGAGAGGATAATAATATTTGTTATTCATACACAAGCCTGTTTCGCAGCTCATTCGTGTTGCTTCCGGCAGGGATCGAAATTCGACTGATTTGGTGTCAGTCAGAGTCACTGCTTCCTAAGCCATAGGCGCATAGAATAAGAGAATGGAAATTTTAGCGTGTCATATATAAGTGGTGTATGCACAAGCCAGTCACCAGAAGAATTCAATTTATTGCGAAAGAGTAACGCGTAAATCGTAGAAATGGTAAATTTAAAAAAAATCCCTCTTCAGGAAAGAATCGTGTAAATCGTAGAAATGCTAACTGTTTTTAAAACTTTCCTTGTAATGAGAGCATAATATATTTGTCATCTACATAAAAGCCTGTTTCGCTGTATCACAGCTCATCACTGTTGCTCCTGGCCGAGATCGAAATCTGACTGATTTGATGTCAGTCGGAGTCACTGCTCCCTAAGCCATAGGTGCATAAAATAAGAGATGGGAAATTTTAGCGTGTCATATATAATTGGTGTATACACACGCCAGTCACCGGAAGAATTCAATTCATTGCTGGAGAGTAACGCGTAAATCGTAGAAATAATAATTGTTTTTAAAATTTTCCTCTTCAGAAAAAAATCGCGTAAATTGTATAAATGGTAGCTTTTTTAAAAAATTTCCTCGTAATGAGAGCATAATATATTTGTCATCCACATACAAGCCTGTTTCGCTTGTATCACAGCTCATCTGTGTTGCTTGTATCACAGCTCATCTGTGTTGCTTCTAGTCGGGATCGAAACTCGACCTCTTTGGTGTCAGTCGGAGTCTCTGCTCCCTAAGCCATAGGCGCATAATTCGCTCAAATATTTACCGTCATTTTTGATGGCAGGTGTACATTCGTAAATAAATCATGTTTAATATTTTTGTCGCTAATTTTCGCGAACAAAAAATGACAATCTATAAATTCAGTTTCATTTGTTCTAGTTTTATTAAAATGCTAAAATAGATTTTTAAAACAATCAAAATTATCGAGAGAATAAAACAATACCAGCTGCGTCAAGATAAAAAAAAACATCATTTTGACATATCGTTTTTTGCGGATACGTTTGGTAAACTTTGGCCAGTATTCAATATTCAATTTAAAGGTATTTAATTAAGAATAAAATGTTTACAAAAGAAAAAATAACACCATTATATAGGCTAGTGTCGAAGGAGACTGGCTCGCTGAGCATTGAGATGAGAAAAATTTAAAAAAATAGTGAAAAGTAATAACAGAAAAATAAACGAGATAATATTTAAACAAAATGAATGAAGTATTCTAGTCTGTTGCAAACAACGAAAAACAGACATTCTGTGAAAAGAATCTAAATTTCCATCAAACCTGCGAAGAAAATATCAGCATAGTTAAGTTCTACTTGCTACAAAGAAATTATCTGACGTCCTGAATTTAACATTTCAGTCGATACAATCTGAAACTACAAACATATTGATTGATTTGATATTTTCTACGGTTTATCAACCCTTTATAGTCTATTTAAAACAGAAACATTTTATAGTAAGAAATGTTTGCGATTTTATATCACATTAACAGATATTTGGAGATAATGATCTTTCCAGATACATGTTCTACTATTTAACCGATATTCTTCTTCTTCTTCTTTATTATCTTCTTCTTCTTCTTCTTCTTCTTCTTCTTTTTCTTTTCCTTCTTCTTTTTCTTTTTCTTCTTCCTTTTCTTCTTCTTCATCTTCTTTTTTATCTTCTTCTTCTTTTTCTTTTCCTTCTTCTTTTTCTTCTTCTTCTTCCTTTTCTTCTTCTTCTTTTTTATCTTCTTCTTCTTCTTCTTTTTCTTCTTCTTTTCTTTTCCTTCTTCTTTTTCTTCTTCTTCTTCTTCTTCTTCTTTTTCTTCTTCATCTTCTTTTTCTTCTTCTTTTCCTTCTTCTTCTTCTTCTTCTTCTTCTTTTTCTTTTCCTTCTATGTGCCTTGTCCTTTTAGGACGTCGGTGATCATGGCCTTCCACGTCTCCCTATCCCTAATGGCTCTTAGCACGCTTTCTCCTGTTACACCACCCAAGCCCCGTTCTGTCATCCTCCTGCTCAGGCCAGTCAAGTATGTTACACGCTGCTTTCTCCTGTCTGTCCTTCCCTCTATCTGTCCTGTTAGTAGCAGGTTCGCCAAAACCTCTTTCCTCATTTCATGCCCTAGGAATCTTAGCTGTTTCTTCTTGATGTTTAGTATTAATTTCCTCTTCGTTTCCATTTTTTCCAAAACCTCATCATTGCTCGATCCATGATATCCGCAGCATTCTTCTGTCTCGAGGGAAAAAATTGGATTCATACCTACCAAAATGCTTTTAATAGAAAGGTTTTAAAACTTTCAACCGATTTTAGCAATGACTGCTCGGTGAATGGATGTGGAATGTTTTCCTAGAAGGAAACTGCCATTATCATCAGCCATTTTCGGGAAAAACATTCAAGTATCTAAACTGGCAGAAAATTGCCTGAATACGGATAGAAAATGAGTTCAGCAGATACACAAAGATAGAAAGAGGTGTGAGACAAGGATGCGTGTTCTCACCGGATCTATTCAACCTATACAGTGAGGCAATTCTGAGATAAACTGTCAGGATTTGTCATTAACAACCACAATCTTAACCGACTTGGCAGCTCGGCTGCAGTCGCTTTCTCACAGGCGTGATATGGCTTCCCTGTGCCTCTTCTACAAATACTTTCGCGGCTCCTGCTCCAATGAACTTAGCTCACTGGTGCCTCCTATATACGAATTTACTCGAGCCACAAGAGTAGCAAATAGGTTCCACCCTTTTACTGTGAAACCAATATGTAAACGCAAATTCTACTCCATCACCTTCTTTTCTCGCACTTCCCGCCCATGGAATCCCCTTCCATTTACTTGCTTCCCCAACTGCTACAATCTCCAAGAATTTAAATGTAAAGTTGTCATCTTCGATCTCACTAACTTGCAATCCTTTCTCTCAAGCTTCTTTCTCCATTCACTCCATGAAATGATTAAAAAAAAAACGCAGATTACTCATTGCTGATAGCGGACACGGAAAGGATACAACAAGACCACCTACAGAAGGTAGAAACGGAAAGCGAGAAGAAAGGATTAAATAAAAATTACAAGAAAACTGAATGCAAAGTTATCAGCAAAGCGAGCCAATTACAATTTTAATGCCAATTACAATTCGGGGATATTAAAATGAAGTAGGTGCAGAAATTTAGATACGTGGGAAGTGTTCTTACAGAGGTTAGAAAGTGCAGCACTGATATCTGAAGGGGTATTGGCATGACCAAGGAGGCATTGCAAAAGCTAAGCAATGTATTAAGAGACAAGAAAATTTCATTGGAAACAAAGAGGAGAGTACTGAACTGTTATGTGATATCTGTCCTTTTATATGGCAGCAAATGCTGGACAATATTCTCACATAAAGAAGTGACACGAAGCAACAAAAAGGTGATTCTACAGAAGGATGTTGAGAATAACTTGCACCAAACATGTGAGCAACGCCAAGATTTTGGAGAGGATGTAAACGAAAAGGCAACTTATACTTAGCATCAAGAAGTGACAGCTAGTTTTTATGGAACACGTAATGAGGGAGGAGGGCGTGGAGAATCTAATGCTCACAGAACAGGTAGAGGTGAAAGAGAGACATTGGAAAGCAACGCGAGTTATACTTGATGGGGTTGAGCAAGCTATAATACCTTTGATAACATCAGGAAGGGAGTATGATTTAGTATGAGTAGATATCACACACACACACACACACACACACACACACACACACACACACACATATATATATATATATATATATAAACACACATATATATATATATATCCTGTTCAAGTGAAGAATATAGCACTAAAACTCGACCGCTCATGAGTAGCGAAAAAATGTTCTTCTTTCATAAATAATAAAAACTACACACACACATATATATATATCACTATCATTTTAATATTAATAGGATCTGTATTGAGATTTTACTAGCATGACATTTTCATTTTTGATTTATATATATATATAGTCATCGGCAGATAGGCCTGTTTCGCTCTAACACAGCCCATAAGTCGTACGGCAAGACTGCTTCCAGCCAGGATTGAAACCCGACCGATCGGTGACTCACTCGGAGACTCTACCTCTAAGATATCAGCGCACGGGGAAAGAAGGCAGATTTTAGTGTATTATATATATATATATATATAATATCCATATGCACTTGACGGAACTGAAATTTATATCAGCATACCCCCTCATCAGTAATGTTTACTGACAATCCTTTATGATGTCCAATTAGGCGCAATTCAGTTCTCACGAAAACCGGATTCATGATTATCGACTACGATCGATAATTCGCCACCAACGAACACTCTATTCTATGTGCCGCTTTTCCGGCTTATGATCGAAAATTAAAGCAGTCAAGCAATCACAATCAAATCTTGTGCCACTGTTGATTTATATTGTTTATACGTCTTAACTGCATTATGGGTCCCTGGGAAAACTAGTGTCCCTTAAGACAAACATACACAGGAATAAAAAATAAATCAGCAATAATATTAAACATATTTTTTTGTCATTTCAATGAAAACTGGCGTTAAAACATTAATGACATACTGTACAGCAGCAATTAATCAACACGATGGACATTTGAACAATAGACACGGATTGAAAGACGCAGTAATACTCAGTAAGCCACACAGATTAGATGAGAGTGTTTGAAATTACTACTATTATAACAACTCGCACTTCCCGCCTTTTCTCGCACTTCCCGCCTGTGGAACTCACTTCAATATTCTTGCTTTTCTGACGGCTACAACCTCCAGTAGTTTAAATGCAATGTCAATTCCCATCTTTTAACCACTTGACTCTAGTTCTTTCTACACCAACCTGTATATCCTTTCCTCTCTTTCCACCTTTGCAACTGTCATCACACCTGTACTCCCATCCTACTCTTGCTCTTTTTTAACTGGTTCGTCTTTCTCTTTACTCTCCCCCTATCTCATCTTTTTACTCTTATGTATCCCCCTGCACATAAGTGGCGTTACCGCATTGCTTGAGGTGAAACGATTAAAAAAAAACTCTTGGGGCATTTCTTTTAGAGAATTGCTATATTGTTGGCTAGAAGCCAATGTTCTTTAAGAATAATATGTCATTTTCCATGCACATGAGTGAAAGCCAAATCAAACGATGCTGCTCCATTGTGCTATGAAGTTGATTTTGTACAGTTGGTCACTATCATACACGTAAACACTCTGAGGGCAAATGTAATATTAAGGAATACAGACTTCAAATTGTCAGGAGTTATTTTTCTATAATATGCAGGGAGAGTCGTACAATTTTCTCAAAAACCATGTAGTGCTTCCCATTCATTTAAAAGGTCATCATAATTCATGTCTTTATTAACCATATTTTCACATTTGTTCTTTAGTGCAACAAAAGAAATTGTTTTCAATTCACGGAAGATAGAAAAACAGATTTCCAATCGATGAATAAGCCTCTGTATGTTTTTTTCATTTCAAAGATTATAGTGTCGAGAATAGGGAGGAAAGTTTCCACCTTGAACTCTTCGGTTTTACTGAGTTGTAGTGCACTTGGAACAACAAATCGGAGAGCTGGGTTCGAATTCCAGTTGAATTCCTTGCATTCACTTACGCACAAATACGCTTGGGAAAGGTACGAAGCCGTCTCTTCCCTCCAGTTATGGGTTAAATAATAGGACAGATTTGGTTCTATAGCCTTGGCTGGCAACCAGTCTACCACAGAAAGTAATGGCAACTCACTGCGGGATAATCTTCTGTCCAGTCTGTCATGTCTCGAAAGAGACATGATCGCCCAAAGCGTGTATCACGTATGGCACTTAACTGACTGACTGACTTTTTTCTACTGATTTATTACATCTACTAAGACATACACTTCGATTTCGTTCCCTTTTTTTTTAATCACACTTATCTGTAACTGGACACATACTCTTGGCTTTGAATTCATATTCACTAAATCTTTCCCGAGTTTCCTGAAGATAGGTTTTCGTAGACTTAAAAAAAAAACTGTGGCAACAAGAATGTTTACAACCTTTGATTACAAAATGTTGTAGAGCAGCTGACACCCTTCTAGCACTCTCAAAAAATGTGCCGATGCCTCCAGAGGTAAAACAAAGACGCTTAGGAAAGCTAAAAAGAAGAGTAACGTGAAAAATCGAGATCGATTCAAAAAGAAAAAAATATCTTGTCCAGGAGACGAAACATTTCAAGGAGAAGTGTTGTAGAGCTGCTAACACTCCTCTAGCACTCTCAAATATGAAATGGTCCGTGATCCGAAATAACTATATAAATATAGATTAATAGTCAGGAATTCGGAGTGTCATTGACAATTATTATCGGGCTGTTCCCTCTGCGATTCTAACAGCTTAACCTTTTATCTCTTTCTAATTACTCTTGTTCTGTTTTATCTGTGTTTGTCTTGTTTATACTTAATATCCATTTGCACGAATGTTGTGCTGTAGATACTTCAGTACACCTTATCTGGTATGGTACTATCATCTTGGTGATACAACACAAAACTTTGCTTGTTACGTTCATTCTTTCTAGTGGGTCATTCTAGAGCAGCGATTACTAACATATTAGAGAGAGAGAGAGAGAGAGAGAGAGACACTGTTATAGATGGGTGGCGCCGTACCTACCTGTCGCTCTGAAGGGAGGGCGGGGGTACACTCACAGTCTCACAGTGCGTTAAGAGTAGTCAGTTACCCTGGGAGCATCTTACTCATAATCCCAGCCTATATTTATTCACTGCTTCATGCTGGCTTTCTGAGTACAATGTAGGCGAATAATATAATTTTAATAGTGAGTTTGTTAACTGGATAATATGATAACAAAATTCATGGATCTATTTTTATGCTAAGGATGTTTTATGCTTTATTAAAGTACTATTCGTCAAAAGTTTGTATGCTTATGAGAAGTTTATTTATTTATTTTATATTTGGGAGGGGGGAACTAGAAGATTTTGTTATTTCTATGCAGAATTACGATGTGCGTAAGATGGTTGAAATATGGATGGTTGAACTGGGTGTAGGTGGAAATGGCAGAAAAAAAGTTTGGGAATAACTGTTCTAGAGAAATGTGAGAAAAATTGTTTCCAGGTTTTCTATTTTTTATTATTCCTTCTGTTTCTCGCCTTGAATTCACTTGCTGTCCATTGTCAGCTGATATAGGATCCAGTTTGTGCGTATGTATGTGTGTGCGTTCGTTTGATAGGAGTGTCTTTGAAGTCTCCGCTCGGTCCTTCGGGTGCCGGTCAGTTATTAAGTGGCTCAGTGAACAGTGAAGAAGAAGATGAGAAAGAAAGGAGAGGCAACCATCATACGATCGCTTGATCGCTTTTTAATTATTGTCATCCTTTTATTTCGTCTTCGGGGCTCCGAGGAAGTCATTTGGGAATTCACACCCGGATTTAATTCTGGGCTTCTCATTGGACGATTAACAAAATTCGCGTCGGCTCGCGAAAAGGGTCCGTAAAAGGAATTTCATATTTATTTATTTTTGGTATTTTTGGAACATCTGCGTGGAGCTCAGATGCGCAAAGACCAGTTTTGGTCATTTGCTAACTGGACCTCTGATGGCAAACATCCGGTCCCTCGCTTGCACGGTATCACCACAAATCCAGTACATATTTTATTTTCGCGAAACCCCCATACAGAGCATGAACAGTATCCAAATGTGCTGAGCATTGTCTGTCAGTGTTGTGGATCCCGGGAATGGGAACCGCACAAAATAAAAGAACAACAAACAGAATTTGAGATAGAAAAATAAGTATATTAAACGTAAAGAATACAAACTTGAACGCAGGTTAGTAGTCCAGGAATACAGTTAGTAAGACGGATACATACAATGTCTCTGAAGTGAAGCCGTAGTAGAATTAGTATGTTCACGCCAGAATCTGACGGGTGCTGTATAATAATATTCTGCTGACTGGAGCTCAGAGCTACTATGAACTATTAACGCTGTATCTTTCGGTATCTTTCGGTATCTTTCGGGTTTGACGTTATCTCGCGGATCTCTCGATGTCTAACGATGTCTCACGTTATCTCTCGTATTGCTTCTATGCAGGAGTATATGTATACTCTAGACGAGTCTATTATCCTGTAAAAAAAGGGGAGATCCTACAATAGTCAGACAGACGCATGACCACAAAATCTTTTCCTACAGATGATGTCAATGCATTATAGAGAAATAAAACCAGCAAAAAAAATGAAAGCAGATTCTGAACAAAGGCAAAGAGTGTTACTGTCGGCAGACAAGACCCTGTTGCTTTTACACCGCCAAGTTCAGGATGCGTCCAACACAGGAGATATATAGGTAAACTCATTGTGTGGGTGAATTCGTGCATGCAATCCAGTATTTCGTCCAGACATATTTGAGGCATTATCGTATGATTGCCTACGGCAGCTGCATGGTGAAATTTTGTTCTCATTAAGGAAATCCATAACAGTGTCTGTGAGATCCTTTGTTAAATGAGAAAAGATGGAGATGAAAATCAAGGAAGGTTACACACGCTCACGGTCATGAAAACAGCGGGCAGTAAATGAAAATCAAGCTGCTTTCTTCTTCTTCTTCTATGTGCCCTGTCCCTTCAGGACGTAGGCGATCATGGTTTTCCACGTTTCCCTATCTCTGGTAACTCTGAGCTCGCTTTCTGCTGTTACACCATGCAATCCTCGTTCCGTCATCCACCTGATTAGGTTCTTCAAATATGTTATCCGCTGCTTTCCTCTTCTATTTTTACCTCTATCTGGCCTGTTTGTATCAGATTCTCCAAGCCCTCCTTCCTCATTGTGTGTCCCAGGAACTTCACCTGTCTCTTCCTGATGTTCAGTATTAATGTCCTTTTTGTTTCCATCATTTCCAAGACCTCATCATTGCTCACATGCTCGATCCACGATATTCGCAGCATCCTTCTGTAGAACCACATTTCAGTTGCTTCAAGTTTTTCCTTCATCTTTGATGCTACTGTCCAGCATTCACTGCCATATTAAAGGACGGACATCACGTAGCAATCTAGTACTCTCTTCCTAGTTTCTAGCGAAATTGTCCCGTTTCTTAATATCTTACTTAACTTCTGGAATGCTTCCTTGGCCATTCCAATTCGCCTTCGGATCTCTGTGTCGCACTTTCCGTCTTCTGTTATAACGCTTCCCAGGTATTTAAATTTTTGTACCTGCTTGATTCTGGTATTCCCGACCTGTGTTTGGCATTTTGGGTTGCCCTTTTTACTGATGACCATGCATTCGGTTTTCGTGCAGTTTATTTCTAGTCCTTTCTTGTTACTTTCTTCTGCTATCTTCTGTAGGAGGTCTTGTAGTTTCCTTTCTGTGTCTACTATCAGCACTGTATCATCTGCGTACCTATCATCTGCGTACCTTAGGTTGTTTAAATTGTGGCCTCCAATTACGAATCCAGGCATAACTTCTAGGGTCCTCAAAATATTCTCGCTGTGCAAGTTGAACAGATCCGGTGAAAAGACACATCCTTGTCTTACGCCCCTTTCTATCTTTGTATATCTACTCAATTCATTACCTGTCCGTATGCAAGCGGTTTGCTGCCAATAAAGATTCTTTATTACTCTCAAGTTTTTCCCATTCATGTCCAGGCTGCCGAGCCTCTCCATCAGTTCTTTGTGGCGTATTTTCTCAAACGCCTTCGCATAATCAATGAAGCACAGATATAAGTCCTTCTTCAGTTTTATGGCCCTTTCGGAGAGCATCCTAATCATAAATATGGCATTCCTTTATTCCCGTGTCTTTAACGAAACCACACTGATTCTGCTTCTCGCTCTGTTCATCAGGATTCAGACGATCGGTTTTGTTATATGGCTCATTAAATAGATGGTTCTGTGGAGTTCGCACTCGTTTGCTTCTGGCTTCTTAGGTAGTGCTATGAAGATAGACTTGCTGAGATCATTTGGTATAACCCCACTATTATAAATTTCATTTATTATTTCAGTAATTGTTTCTATCCCAAATTCTTTCAGGACTATAAGCAGCTCTATGACTATGCCGTCTGGTCAGCAGCTTTAGTATACCTAAATAGTTGACATTTTTTGCTTACCCAGTAATCTAATTTAATCCACGAAATGGTAACACCCCGGAGACAAGAGAGCAAATTAGAGAAACTACACGTGCCATCACCTTATACAAATATCCCTGCTTTGAGAGATATTGCTGAAGTAGTAAGGACTCTACAGTTTCTTAATGCCTTATCAAATATGCTGTCGTTCACTTTTCGATGATTAATTCATTCATTTGGATTTGTTATTTATTACTTATTTTATTTTTATTTCTTTTTTTATTATGATTTGTTATTATTCTATTTATATTATTTTATTTATTATTTAGCTATTTTATTTTATTAATATATATATATATATATATATATATATACATATATATATATATATATATGACTATTTACGCACTCACACACTGATTGAGCACTCTGGAAGAATGGTAGACTTCGAAAAAAAATAGCTACTCTAGTATCTATGCATCGTTCATTCAGCAATGAATTAGAACACTTTCAGCTATTATGCATGTGTATAATGATAATGTACGCGCTAAAAAGTATGCCTCCTTCTACTGAGCGCCCATAGCTCAAGTGTAGAATCGCCGACTAACGCCAGTTTGGTCGGGTTTCAATCCTGGGTAAAAAGCAACTGGATGTCTAACTGTACTGATGATCTGTGATATAGTGAAACAGATCTGTCTGCGAATGACTACATGGATATATTATTGTTTTCTTTTGGTTCCTTTTTTTAATTTGGGAATGTATTTTATTTACCTACTGTACAACACATTTTTTTATTTTGTCGTTTTCATAGCCATGGTTATATTATAATATTTTTATTTAAAAAAATGAGTTAGCACTTTCAAAGGCTTTTCATTTAACCTTTGTTTTCCTTAACGGGCATTGGTAGGGCGGTTACTGCAAAACTATTGGCTTAGAAGGCTTCTTCCGACTTATACTAAGTTAAAACTTAATTAAAAACTTTTTTCTTTTGTTTTAATTAGAGTAGATAGACTCTTCTATCGTCTGGTTCACACTCCTCCCTCTTCTTTTGGACAGTTTGCTCCATGTGTGCTCTCACACATACTGCATACAGCAATCGACCGATTTTACTCTAGGCCTCTCTCCTAAAAAACAATCATGAGTACACGATATCATCTAAACCAGATAACCTGAAAACGCCCAACCCATGAACATCTCCTTTGCTAACATACGAGGTATGCCCCAACTTTTACAGTGTCGAATCCTTTCTCCAAATCAATTCACATGACATCTTAGCCCTCTGTGAAACTGACCTTGATCCTTCGATCCTATCTTCTGAATTCTATGTCCCTGGTTACCTTCCCCTCTTCAGCGATATGATTATATATATATATATATATATATATATATATATATATAATATTTTAATTCAGATACTTCAATCCAAGGGAAAAAATATCGAAATGGCCATTCAACATCTTTGAATTAATCCTTTTTTAATATATATATATATATATATATATATATATATATATATATATATATGGTGTCGTGCACTTTTGATGTTCTTCTCCATGTTCATGTTCTGCAATAACATTGCTGTGTTTCCACTCATTGAACCCCGATGCAGCAAAGCGAGAGCGTCTTTTGGATAATAGGCGACGTACAAAGCAATACTCACGACAATGAGATAGTGAATAAAGCATCCATTCACGTTTTAGACACTCGCCATTCCGCAATTCCTTTTGAATAACTCGCTTTCATATTCTCTACAACCAGCAGTTTTATACACTTTGTTTCAGCTTGAAAGTATACTCTGATATGAGGACCCACTACGAATCCAGTAAACTATTATGTTATTATCATTAATATTCCATAGACCTGGATCTGTTCCTTGTATTGCAAACTCATTTACTGTTATATATTTCCATTTTAATTCTTTCATTTTCAGTGTTCGTACGTTAAACTAGTTTTATTTATTCTCCTGACACTTTTATTTTAATTTGTGTCGTAATTTATTTTGTTTTGTTTTTTACAGATTTTTCTCGTTTGGTCATTTGTTTATTTTATTTGTTTTGCATATAAGGAACAAAACAAAACAAAAAAACACTAAACAAAAAGAAAGAGTTTTAAAAAAATGTCTGTAAAATTCGTTCCATGAAAAAATCATATTTGCCCACCCCCCAAAAAATTAAAACAACCACTTTTTATCAAAGAAGATGTAATTCCCACATGAATTACAGAGTGTTGAGAAAACAAATATGTCAGTTTCTTCTGGTCGACAAGCGTTTGGCCAAAGTTTGTCGCTCCACAAAAGACAACGAGATAAAATCTTTGAGATCCCTGGAGATTCACCCTCTCCCCCCCCCCAAGTAAACAAGGGTAAATGTCCAAATGGTACCGTTGTTGTTAACTCAGAATGACCCCTATGTGCTTTCGTGCTTGCCGGTGTTAGGCCAGTCGTCATTGTAGACGACGCGACAGAAGGAATTCTATGGAAGCGAGAAGTTTACTTCTTTCAAACTGATCTTGTTCTTTAAGCAACAGCATAAAATCAAGATCAGGACGAAAAGGCGATGATTACCTACATCAGAATTTGGCAACAGGGGGCTGAGTCTTGCGCATATCTGTCGAGTGAAAGGAGCTGATTTAGAAAGGCCTTTTTAATTGCACTTTATTCAGATAAATATCCTAATTTGATGCGGGACTCTCTGCGTTCTGATAAGCCTTTCTTGAATAAAGTACTTATTTTTGGAAACCTCTTTCTAGTTTCTGTTGAAATCTTTCGTATGAGTTGTTTTAATTTTCTCTTCGTCTCGTATATCTATGTATATTCAATCTTCGGCATTCTGGCAAGCCTTTTATTGAACTCTCGTTATAACCTACTTAAAATCTATTTTATTGTTCAGAAATGAATCTCATTACTTATACTATGTTAAAACTTAGTAAGAATTATATTCATTTATTTAGTATTTATTTTATTTTATTTTACTTTTCAATAGGAGTAGATAGGCTCTTATATCACACGATTCATACTCATCTCCTTAATCTTGAACAGGAGTAGAGACTTAAAACCTGTTTCCTCTGTAGGAAGGGATTCTCGATTCTTTTTATCTTTTCATGCCTTAACAGTGGTGCTTTTGCGAATTTTTGTTGTTTTTGTGGATGGTGGCAACATATATTTATACTGAGGGTACCGAAGAATTCGAGAACAATAGATTTGCTTATGGAGCAGGTACATATATGGAAGCTGTCAACTCCGTTCTAAGAGGAGCATAAAGTAACCCCTCTTCTGTGATGTATGTGTCCCTGTCTTCTTCAAGGGCAGGCCTCCTCATCTACAAACGTGGACACAGAAGCACCCTTATCTTCCAATAACCAGCAAGACTTTTCATGCAGCATTTGTAATGCTAATTCAGTAAGGGTGTGAGACAGCCAGTGAACTCATATACCATAAGATACCATAAGACAAAACATCCTGATAATAGGGTTGCTGTCGGACTCACCTTTACTCAATAAGGAATGGTCAGCAGGTTACTTGCACGCCTTATGAGCCATTTAAGACGTCACCAACGACATGGAACTCATTGCTGTAATTTTCATTTGGTAATTAAGAATCACGAGGTGAACTTATTCAGTCACGAGTCGACCTCCACTATCTATCTATCTATCTATCTATCTATCTATCTATCTATCTATCTATCTATCTATCTATTACAAGAAAGTGGAAGAAAACGTAGATTAAAGCCCACTGTTCAAGCATTTATTTTTATAAATAGTGCACGATACAGAGTAGAGCTTAATATTGTAATTTTGATATAACAATGGTTTATAAAAGCATAATATCACTACACAAAATTTTTCATGTTTCAAAACAATACTGTTCTTCTTCAGGTGATATTCTTAAAAAAATAACATATCACTTGAAGAAGAACAGTGTTGTTCTGAAACATGATAATTTTTGTATAGCGACATTATGCCTTTATAAACCATTGTAATAACAAAATTTCAAATATATATATATATATATATATATATATATATTCATTTTTAAACGAGTTATTTCGCTAGGTTGGTTTCTATCATGAGTGGTGTCTTCAGGCGATTTTTAATAATTTTATTAAAAATCGCCTAGATACCACTCTTGATAGAAACCAAGGTAGCGAAATAACTCGTTTAAAAACGAAAAATATTCAAAAGTTCTACAATATAATTGTATAGAACACTTTTGAATACAAATGTGTACTGGTCTAACCCTATTAGGACCAAAAACTAAGTACTAAACAATCAATCAATATATATATATATATTCTAAACATATACTGTTAAATATAAGAGACAATGAATGTCTATTATGTTTAATGATGAGCCGTTCTAAGCGTCGTATTTTGGCTCTAATTTCAGTTGAAAATAAAGACAAAAATTCTCCAACATTTGGATAATTTTTTATTAATTTAATAAAATCATTTAATTTAATAAAATCACCTTTAAATCCGGGAATAACATTACATTGCATTTGAATACATGGTACTGTTGTCATTTCGCGCTATCACGCGGTGTGACGTCATAGAAGCTCATTGCAAATTTGTGAACTGCGTTTGTTATTTTTGATATCTATTGCCGTTGCCTAGCGGAGTTTTATGTCAACACAAAATAAAATCGTCGGTGATAGTGGATGTTATTGTGTTACCGTCTTAATAACCTCTCTGAAGATGGCTCATGTGAGCCAAAAGCTTAGAACCAAATTAATAAAAAATTATCCATATTTTGGAGAATTTTTGTTTTTATTTTCAACTGAAATTAAAGCAAAAATACGATGTTTAGAACGGCTCATGATTAAACATAATAGACATTCATTGTCTCTTATATTTAATAGTATATGTTTAGAAAATTATTTGCTGCCTCGATACACTATATATATATATATATATATATATATATATATATATATATATATGTAGGAAAAATGTCAAATCCGTAAAAACGGAGAGGATAAGACAAAACATTTTTTAAATAATTAATATAAAATATTAAACAGATACAAATAGAGAGTTCAATAAATATTATTCAGCACAGGACGATAGAAAGAGAAGAAAACTCAGTACGTAATTAACCCTGGAACACTAACCATCAATTAAAGTTACATCACTACTAGCTATGGGTATATCATACCCGATTTTGAAAATATCAAAAAATATTAAATATAAATCTTTATTTGAAATAGTTTATATGCAGGCACTTCAAAATTTGTACTTAACATTATATTATCCTAACATTAATCGGACCTGAAAATCATTATTTAGGTAAGAAAATCAGTTACTGAAAATTTAATCAAGTTGTAATTAAAATGGCGTCATTTGCGCTAGGTACTATTTACCCATAGTTAGTGATCTTGGGTTAAACGGTTATAAATCCACAATTTATTTCGGCAGTTGTAAAAATTATACACCGCTTTGTCAAATCCAAAAATCAAATGTTACGTTTACCTCAGAATATTGAAAAAATTGCATAGAGAGGAAGTTAGGTTAGGTAAATGTTAGAGGTCTATACATATAAGAAAACAGACATAAAGTGCCACAATAAATACTTACACTAAATCATACATACACAAAAAATTAAAAGGAAAAATATACAAAAACACAAAAACTCAAGAATAGATAAAATAAACACACAGAGACAGATGATTACAACCAGCCTATGAAATTTCACTCGCCCGATCGACTCAGACGATTAAAAACTTAATTGGGCGATTAAAGTCTATTGCTTTATTCTCTAAAAATCTCGCAATGAAAAAGAAAATCTGATTCTTTTACAATCCAAAAGTATGCCAATGGAGATTCACAAGTTACTTTACCTTACAATGACATTATTGAACTCTTGGCTTTTCTTGTCCCGGTCAGAGTAAACATTCGCTTAATTAACGCTTCCAGAGTGGAGCCAAAATGTCTCTGTCGCCCAGATTAAAGCTCAGTTAGAAAAATATTATCCTATATTTTCTCTCCGCTTACGGAAAGTAAAATGAACATTTGAAAGAAAGAAAAAAAAGAAGCATACTTCTTTCAACCACGCAACGAAAAACAAATTATACAAGTAAGTCATTTTTTTTTATCGAAAATCGTTGAGAATTTAGGTACCTCCACTCACTTGTCAAAATAAATAAATAAATAAACAAACAAAAAAAAACAACAAAATATCATGACGTTAAAAGGGCTCAAACTTAATAAAAACAAAGTTTTATCATCAAAATGTTTATGCTATTATTAAGAGGAAAGATCAAATTTTGTTATTATTTAAAAAAAAATTAAATCCCTTCTAACACGTTCGAAATTTTAATTAAAATTTCATTTTTTGTTTTCCGTCAGCGATTCCCACTATGTTTACGTAAGGTGATTATTAAGAAAATGGAGTCGGTCGAGTAAAATGATGTTGGGGCGACTAAATTTTCCCTCGTACTCGACCGCCGATTTCTTTTTTCAAATCTCAAAGGCTGATTATATATGCACACAGTAATATACACAATAATAACACAAAACTAAAACCAAAACTAACCACACTAAAGAAAAAATACAAATAAAAATACTAAAAAGAAATAAAGAAAAGTGTCTATATAAATATACTTATAGTCGCAAATAATTAGCCATCACAAAAAAAATTTAACGTAAAAAATTAATAATTAAAGATTCACAAGAAAAATCGGCGGACCTGAAGGAGACTATCACCACGGCCATTTGGGCGGACCTGAAGGAGACTGCGGCCACCTTTAAATTTGTTGTTGTTTTTATTTTTGTTTTACTTTTTTCAGCGCAGTTTTATCGGTTATTACATAAAGTTTCCGATTATTTAAAAAGATTGAAAAAATTTCAATATTTAAACAATTTAAGGTGGACTCAGTTTCTCCTACAACGTTATAGTAAATCGATCCTCCATTTTGGAACTACTCGCGTTAGGGTCGGTTTGTTTTTTTTTTGGGGAGGGACGAGTTTTTGCTCTTGTTTTTGTCTTTTTCGAGTTTTCTTCAGTTCTTACGATGGCACCTTCCTCGGAAACTTCAAAAATGGCTATATTCAAAAAATTCGCAAAGGATTCAGTAGTTGCATACGCGCAAGCAAAAAAGTTAATTGCACAGGATCGATTTACTATAAGGTTGTATGAAAAACTGACCCCCACCTAAAATTATTTAAATGTTGAATTTTTTACGATTTTTTTGTCAATCGGAAAGTTTAGGGTTTAATCGATAAGATTGCACTGAAAAAAGTAAAAAAAAATGTTAATCAACAAATTTACAGGTGGAGATAATGTCGTACGGGGGAGTGATTCCAAAATGAAGGATCGATTTACTATAACGCTGTATGAAAAACTGACCCCTCCTTATAATTGTTGAAATATTGAAATTTTTCAAATTTCTTTTGTCAGTCGGAAAGTTCAGGGCGTAATCGATGATTGCACTGAAAAAAGTTTTAAAAAAAAATGAAAAACAAGAAATTTAAAGGCGGTGGTAGTTTCCTTCAGGTCCGCCGAAAAATATTATACAAAAATAAGAAATAAGGTTCCCAAAAACGATCAAAAGACAAAACATCTTTTAAAAAATAAGCCAAAAAGAAATATTTAAAAAAAATACAAAAGCAAAATAGACAGTATCGTAAAAACAGGATTAAATACAGTCACAAGTGGATAACTATGACAACAAAAACCAAAACTATGAATATAAATAAAGAAAAAATATAGATAAAAATAAATCAGATTACAATTGAAAAAGAACTGCTGAAATTGCTAGAAAATTAAGGGTAAAAAACTAATCTTATATATATATATATATATATAGTTATGAATTAATTGTACATTGCGACACGGAAATTTCTATGTTTCGAGATTCTCTTTATCAAGCAATGTTTGATGTTGGTTGTACAAATGATTTACATTTAAATACAAAAACTTTCGGTTTGCAGTTTATGTATAGTGGAAAGATATTAAATTTAAGTGTGTGTTCCTTTGAACTAATCAGAGCGAAGATTCATTTTGAAATTTGGCTTAAAGAATATGTACTAAGTTTTTCTCTTTTTTTTAATCCTTTTTCCTTTTCCTTCCTTTCCTCCTTTCTTCTGATTCCTCTCTAGGAAAGTGACTGGAATCAGACTTCCAAGTCGGTATCTATCACGTTACAGATTCTTCTTTGGAGCCGGTCGAGAACACTGACATGAACAGCAGAGGCGCCTGACTATATATGACAGCAGTATTCCATGCACGGACGGATGGCTGATTTGTATATGTGCAAGATGGATTCAGGCGGAAAAAACTTCCTGGCCCGACACAGTGACCCAACCTTCCTAGCAGTGGATTTAGCTATTGACTCAATGTTTTTATACCACTTGAGATCGGAAGAGGGGGTAAGGCAGTATATTGTTTTCACGGAGACTCGCTTGATTTATGCTTCAGTAATCCTTTGAATCTTAGTGGCTTTTTTACCTTGTTTGAGTGAAATAATTATATAGATGTGTGTGCGTGTGCGTTGCTTCGTAACTGTGTCAGTGTTGCGTTACCCAAGTATTTAATGATTTGGTTTTACAACCTCGCTAGAAAACCCATGTCTTCAAATGCAGATTTTCAAGTCACATTATTTTCTCCATTTTCTCCTACAGCCTTGTGGCAATCTGAGTTAAGCTTAATAATCAGGCATTAAGACAGAGGTCAGAATAAGTAATATGAAGGTGAGTTATCCGTGTTATTTTTGCGCTCTCTGCTGGTGGTGAGTCGGTTTGAAGATTGGGCAGGTTGTTCGGTTAATGTGACGTGCAGAATAGGAAATTGGAAGAATACGAGGAATAAAAATACGAACGAGAATGAGAATGGAATTGAAAGAATCAGTTGATTTATTTATTTATTTATTTATTTATTTTTTTCAGTTGTAACAAGAATAAGAATAGACATTTCGCCAAATACGTGAGAAGTTTGCCGATTCTACAAGTGAAAAACGAAGGATAGCGTTCGTAAAGCGTACGAACTGTTGTAAAAAAATATTGTTTGCTGTGATGAACAATTTAACGCATTCACACACACACACACACACACACACACACACACACACACACACACACACACACACACTCCCTTGTTGTCTGTCTCCCTCTCTCACTCCACAAATTTATATATATATATATATATACATATATGTGTGTGTGTGTGTGTGTGTGTGTGTGTGTGTGTGTGTTGGTTATTGGTTCTGTTGCCTGATGCGTCATTTATACTTAAACTCAAAAATTTTAAATATATATATGGTTCAATGTTAAATCTATGTGATTAATATTCGGCACAGAATTAAGTGCATTGACAACAAAGAGATTATTCTGAAAATAAATATTACCGCGTACTATCAAAGTCTTTCTTACCATTAGAGTGTAAACTTTTCTTAAGATAATTACGATTTAAAATGGATCTTTAAATGTCAAAAATGTTTCTTGAAGTTTTTATTTTACATTTAGTTTCAAGCAAATCAATGAAATTCATTATTTCTAACAATACACTTTCTTGTATTTCAAATTGAATTTAAATTCACTGGAATGATCTTTTACGGTTATCAGTAAAACACGAAAATCGTTCATATTGACAAGTCTGTCAGCACAATGTAATTTTCTTTATTAGAAAAATATTTTAAAAATAAAATGTACATTTCTGAAACTTTACTTGAAGAATATTAGCTGATTTAAATTTCAATTAATCTGATTTGAAACAAACATTACTAACTTTCAGTTTAAGATATCGTAGAAAAGCATTTAGTGTGGGAGTTGATGCATTTCTCGATATACTTATATTTGATAATTTTTTTAAGGGGAACATAACTGTAACAATTACTTGACAAATATTACATTAACGCCATATTTTATTGAATTTTATGTACATTGGCTTTATATTATGAAGACGATTGTTGGGGAAATTTAAAAAATTAGCAATAAATTTTAATTTGACAAGTTACTTCTCTTATTTTTTAATAAGATCGCATATCTCTATTTACAATAACGGACACGTATATGAACACATAAACTAAATTGTTTTTAACGTGTTGAGGGTCATTGAATTGTATTAAGCTTTTCAATTTATGATTAGTAAATACAGTCTTAATTTAATCATATATTGCTTGACAGCTACAAATTAACGGAACCATTTAAGAGATTTTTAACTTTATCAATTATTCTTAGTAAAATTTTTAAAAATAAAACATTTAAAAATTCTTTTAAAAATTAATTTGTATTTAAAAAATATTCCTAACACATTAGTTTCCATAATATATATATTTTATATATATATATATATATATATATATATATATATATATTTAAAGTAATTAAAATCCATTCTAATTAATTAATATCTTAGTTTTATTGCATTTTTACTTATGAGTTGTAGTAGATTATCATTTACTTAGTGTCTCGTTCGACCACAAAAATCACATGAGTTAAATTTTCCGAGGGCTTCTCCTTATAACTAATTTCAACATTAAGACCTATAAAAAAAGAATTTCGTGTAATTTCGTAAAATTAAATAACTGAGGTTAAAGATGTAAAATAATAAAACAAATTTCATAGATTTTCAAAAAACAAACATTTTTAAATAATATAATTCATGAGTGAATCAGTCCTGAAAGTTTTATTAAAAATCCGACAATTATCTAATTTTTGCAAGAATTTCGAAATCAGTCGTTTTGCACCAGAAAAATTTCCAATACAAACTTATGGCCACAGACTGACGCAAAGAAAAACGAAAAACTAATCAAAATATTTGAGCAAAATTTCAAAAGTTTCAAAAGAATAATAAAATATAATTTAATAATAAAAAATCCTATGATCATGTTTCGTTAAAAACGAATGGTGGAATGTGCGGTAAAAGAAATTGTTGGAGTAGAAGTGCTGGTTATATTTAACTATTTCAACTGTAAAAGGGTGCGACCTAGATGCTAATCTAGTTGCACGAGTAAATTAATGTGGTCGGAGTACCAGGTAAAAAAGCTCGTCAGAGCAGTTGCCACGAAGATATCTGTAGAAAAGGCAGAGGGAAGCACCTTCAAGTCGGTGTGCAACTGACTGATGTCAAGATGCCAGGTCAGAATCGAGTACACTTCAGATCCTTCGATGGATTTTGTCAAGAACTTTGAGATTATTCTTTTTCTTTAAATTTTCGAGTTAAAGAAAATGTCTATAAGGTGTCAATGATTATCGACGTCTTTTTCATTTTATAGCATCGATTAAAAGATTAGAACGTGGGAAAGGTGGTGCTGTTCAGACGATGAACTGTCTTGAACACCCGGCGGGTCTGTGTATTATCGTCGTTCTATTGGGGACGGAGAAGAAATATTGTTATAGTAGAAATTATTAGATTTTTGCATATAACGAGGACACTAGTTATATTATTCGAGATGACTGAACACGGTTCCGGATGTCAAAGGGTGAAAATACTCATGTCTTCTAATATATTAATTTTATATTAATTTTTGTTTGGCTGGTTTTATAAAGCACTAGCCGCCAGGCACTTACCCATGCTTCTTCCGTTCTTGCTGAACATATGTTTAGGTATACACACACACACACACACACACACACACACACACACACACACACACACACACACATATATATATATATATATATATATATAGAGAGAGAGTAACAAAATGAAATGTCCAACTGTATGGTACGGATTCGTAATGTTAGATACAAAGGGCATTTTCTTGTCATAGGGTTATAAAGTAAATTGAATTTATTTACAATTTTTTGTAAATAAATCCAACTTGCTGTTAAAACCCGTCACAAGATGACACTGTTTGAATATAACTCTAAACGGGGCCGTACGATAAGTTTGTCGGTTACCAATTTCCCGGATATATATATATATATATTTGTATAAGATTGATTCATCAATAAAATCGTTGCCTGACGAATTTACCACCAGTGCAAACACACACACACACACACACACACACACACACACACACACACACACACACACACATATATATATGTATATATATAAGCAGTATAACCCAGAGTTGCTCGGGTGGAATGAAAGTTTTAAAACTAATGCATGGTCCTGGAGCTCAGACTCTTTGGACGTTGGCACGAAAGACTAAAAAGCAATAGTTGTTTCCAGTTAAAGCGAAATCGTAGACTGAAAAAATAAATGAATGGATGTAAGTCAAATATTAATTTCCTGGTATCGATATCAAATAAGTTTTTTTCGTCGTAAACTGAATTTTGAAGGCTAAATAAGTCCTGTGAGTAAATGGTATCATGGCTGAGACTAAGAACTACAATTATACCTACTTAGAGCCAAACCCGAAGCAAAAACTAAAATAAAAGGGCTGAAATAAATACAGACATACAGGCAGATAAACACACACACACACACACACACACACACACACCCACACCCACACACACACACACACAGACACAGACACAGACACAGACATCTTGCCTTATATATATATATATATATTATCGATTTTTTGCACTATTGTAAAAATTACAACCTTGAAACTTCTGAGTATCGTTGCTTATGTCTTTGTCTATGAGTGTATCAAATTTGTTTAAAATCGGACCACTCCTTATATAACCCGATTTTTTCGATTATCGATTTTCGATATTTATCGGGTGTACCTCGACACAAATCTAGCTAAGAACACTTGCAGTTGCTTATAGCACAACTGCGTACATTTTCAAGAAAATCGGTTCAGCCGTTTCGGAGTCTATAGATAACGGACACACACACACACAGACACACACATACACACACAGAAGTTCCATTTATAAATAAGTTTAGATTATATATATATATATATATATATATATATATATATATATATATATGTCATCCACATGCAAGCCTGTTTCACTGTATCACAGCTCATCAGTTTGGCTTGACATCTACTTGCTTCTTGTCGGGATCAAAACTCGACCGATTTGGTGTATATGTATATAAACTGCGACGACTATATAGTGCTGTTTACAAAATCAAAAACTAAAAACGCGCATGTCTGAAATTAGTAATATGAAATGGCGACAATTTAACCATTGCACCATATATATATGTGTGTGTGGATGACTAATATAATATGCTCTCATTATGGCAGAGCTCTCCAGAGAAGAAAATTTTAAAAACATTTTCCACTTCTGCGACATATGCGTAACTCTTCAGAAATGAATTCAGCTCTTTCGGTGACTGGCGTGTGTATACACTGCTTGTGTACAACACGTTAAAATTTCCCTTTTCTGATTCCGTGCGCCTGTAGCTTGTGGGGTGGAGGCTCCGACTGACACCAAATCGGTCGAGATCCGATCCCGGCCGGAAGCAGGTGGATGTGTCTGGCCGCACTGATGGGCTGTGGTGCAGCGGGGCAGCGGGGCGGGCTTGTGTGTGGATGACTAATAAATACACACACACACACACACACACACACACACACACACACACACACACACATATATATATATATATATATTAATAGAGGTTTCATTGAATAATATAAACAAGTTCTGTCTATTTATTTTGTGTAAGATCCGTTCGTATGATCTGATTAGCTTGATAGTGTTGTCATGTAAAGACGACAAGAAATCGCAATAATTGTTGATTTTTTTTATCAGGTCTGAGCTTTCGGCTTATATATTGATAATGGCTTATGTAAGCCGAAAGCTCAGACCTGATAAAAAAATCAACAATTATTGCGATTTCTTGTCGTCTTTACATGACAACACTATCAAGCTAATCAGATCATACGAACGGATCTTACACAAAATAAATAGACAGAACTTGTCTATATTATTCAATGAAACCTGTATTAATGAAAAAATGATGCCAAAATATACACACAATATATATATATATATATATATATATATATATATATATATATATATATATATTGCACCGTCTGTGGAAAAAAGAGCTCCATGACGCAATTCACCCTGCCAAAAAAATTTAAATCTGTATATTGTACTGTTTGGCATTCGCCCCGGAAACTCTGAAAAAATATTTCAGACTGTTTCGGTGAAATCTGAGGACACTGAGGAGGATTTGGAAAGAATTCGACGAGTCTAATGGTTATTACCAAGATACGACAGCTCGAAAAACTCACTCTGTTCTGAAAAAAGAACTACCGAATTTGTTAGTGACTCAGGATGGAGACCTACATCAAGTGCCTTAAGGAGATGGTGCTGTCATGGGGCAAGAGGGTGGCTGCTGAATGACTCTACACCCGCAACACGATTTTGCACCATGCAGGAGAATCCAGTCATGGCTGTGAGACAATTTCTGTGAACACATCACTCGTTATATCTGGACACCTAACTCCTCAGACTGCAAATACTTTGATTATTATGTGTAGGGGGCAGTTGAGCGAGAGACAAAGGAAACTTGTTCCGCCAAAGATAAACTCACCAACGTAAACAAAGAGACCATCCAGAAGAGTTACAGGAGATTCTGAAGTCGTTTGAAGGCCGTGGTTGAAGCCAATGGCGATTTTATTTTTGCGTAAGTTTGGTAAATATATCTGTTAAAATGAAATGTTAGTGCTATTTTCATTTTTGCGTAATTCAGACGACAGTTTATCCCTCTCACACTGTATCTGGTATCTCAAAAAATTTATCCACGTTAACCATAACCCCATAAGTGTATATTATGTTAAGAATTAGAGAAGGTTTGGAGATGAGAAATTGTATTTTCAGAAAGATTCAGAACTACCGAGCTACCGTCCTGATATACCCTCGTAACTGAGTGAAATCTTGCCAAACAGTTACCGCGTTCTCAGTGGCTGGGTAATCTTTGATCATTGAGCCAAGCGTCCGTGCTCGTGTTCCCCACTATAAAAACCGACCTTGTGTCACAACCCGCTCCAGTGGGAGAGCTGGGTAAATACTCCGGCTAAACAGATGAATCGGAAGGTGAGGTTTTGTAGACCACACTCCTTTAACCTTTTTTTGGTGGAATATTTAATGATATTTAAAAGATAAAGTCTACGCTCGTCAATGACAGAAATTAGAGTTTACATAATCCATAAATGCACCCAAATACTCGTTGAAATATTAATTGCTGCTTGTTATTTCATTGCGTCGCGTTGTTTGCAATGTCTGGATCCGAATTTTAAAACATGCGATTACAAAATCTTAAGAGCATGCATGTTTAATAAATACTGTTTTCATCTGTATTATTTAAATTAGATATAGTTTTTAATCAGTATCACTCCAACCAAGTGGTAAAGCTACTAAAATGCAAGAGGATTACAGCGTGTTTGAGTTTGAGTTTTGTTTAACGGCATATCAACACCTCTGTGAGTTATTTAATGCCAAAAAGGTGGAGTTTTAAGGTATTCTTTTTAATACTTGGTTATAGTGAGAAGGTTGATTTATTTAGAAGAAGAAAAAATTTAATTTTTTAATTTTTTTATGTTAGAAAACTGAAGACGTCTTCTCGTTTTGTATTCAAAAATGTATTGCTGGTAATAATATTTTTTTCCTTCAAAAATGTATTATAGCAATAATGTTTTTCTTTCAAAAATGTATTGTTGGTAATATTTTTCCTTAAAAAATGTATATTTTTTATAAAAGTCGATTTTTATGTATATATTTTAATAAAAGTCCATTTTTATACTTCCATAGTATTTTGTCTTCAGTTTGGGGGGTTAACTATTTGCCCATAGCTGGGACCCTAACACGTGCTACCACTTTGGGTCAGGGTGGAACCTTGGGATTACAGAAATTAAGAAGTGTTTCTATGCTCCTCACAACCGCTCATTCAGAGGTCTTGCTGACGGATGCAGTTTACTGTCATACCTAGAACCAGGCTACAGGGTGTGAAAGAATTAGGAAAAGAAACATTAATGATGAGCAGGAGGAGGAAAGAGTAACCAGGAGGGCAGCAGAGACTGTTTGACACTGGATTGAAATTTTTCCAGACTTTTTGAAGTTGGCTGGAAAACATGGAAACGAAAGGGAGTTCTACGAGCGAGAATTGCGAGAAAATAAAATTTATTGTTACATTTAGCCAACTCAACTTTAAATTAATGAAATCTCAATTCAAAAATTAATAAAATCTAGGTACCATAGCGAAGCGCTGATCGGAACTATTAATATGAAAGGACAGCGAGACAATTTTACGGCGATTGAATCCAAGACCTAGACCCCGGATCAGGATCCATAATATTGCTAATTCTTTTCATGACCAAGACTTCAAGCGTACGGCATTGTTCAACAACAAATTTTCACAGATTATACCTATCTCCTAGAACCTGTAAGTAAAGGTCCGTTCAGCATAGTTGTAGTATAAAGAATCAAAAATGTGCCTAGATAGGTGCCAGCAACAAGTATTATCTAGTTAAGCTCACATATGGAACGGTATATATATATATACTAGCAGTATAGCCCGGCGTTGCTTGGGTGTAATGAAAGCTTTAAATCTAATCCATGGTCCTGGAGCTCAGACTCAGCCTAAAGAATATTTGTGTGAAGTTTGGTGAGAATCGGATAAAAATTGTGGATTTGTATAGAGGACATACAGACAGATAAACAGACACACACAAACATCTTGCCTTTTATATATATATATATATATATATATATATATAATTCTATCGAAACAACTAAAAAGTGCCGCGCACGAACTACGCAACCACCTTCACATAATTGTAAAAAAAGCTGACAAGGCTAACATCTTTGTTGTACTTAACAAATCAGATTACAACACAAAACTCAACCACATACTCCATGACCACACAAAATTTAAAAAAAATTAACAAAACCCGACACACCAACTAAAATCTAAACTTAATAAACTCATTAGTGCCAACAACGCTGATCAGAATTCCTTAAAACTCCCTAAAATTATTGGTGACTATAAACCTGGTTACATATACGGAACCATATAAACTCATAAACCTAACTATCCTCTCCGTCCTATCATATCCCAAATTCCTACTCCTGTATACCAGTTAACTAAACATATTAACCAGCTTATCACACCCTACCTTCCGAGTAAATACAGCATAAAGTCAACCCTAGAGGCAATCCAAATCCTCAAGAGTGAAAAACCTAATAATGAAATCATAGCTTCACTTGATGTGGAAAACCTTTTTACTAATGTACCCGTCAGTGAAACTAATTGATAATAATTATAAGAAATGTTTACAGTAATTCTTCATTACCCCCACTCAAAATTAATCCCAACATCCTAAGAAAAATGCTACTAGCTTGTACTACTGAAGTGCCTTTTGTTGATCCAAACAATACTATATATATATACAACGTGACGGAGTCTCCATGGGTTCAGTGCTTGGTCCGATTTTTAGTAATTTCTACATGTCTAACCTTGAAAATACTACCTTTGCAAAATTTACAAAACCATCAATATATCTACGATATGTTGATGATATCCTACTATCAATTAAAAATACTGATGAAATCTTACAACTTCAAAAACAGTTTCAAAATAACCCAGTTTTAAAATTTACTTATGAACTTAGCAAAGATAACAAAATTCCTTTTCTTGATATATTAATTAACACTGACAACAATAAATTTACTATCTCACCGTATCAAAAACCCACTAATGAAAATTCCTCCACACTCAATTATATTAGTGAATGCCCCCACTATTACAAAATAGCCATCATAAAAAATCTATTATATCGTGCAAAAGTCAATTCATCTACAAATCAGATCTTCTACAGTGAACTAAAAAACATAAAACAGACACTCATCAATAATAATTTTCCCAACTACATAGTTGATGAACAAATACATTATTTTCTTAAAAAGCTTAACATGGAAAAAACAACACATGATACTAACCCAACCAATCCTAAACATATCACTCTCTTATACCGTAGCCAGATGCACACCAACTACCAACTAGATGAAAACATCCTAAAAAAAACTCATAAATACTAATATTTCTCCGACAGACTCTAACAAAAGAATTAAGTTCATTATATATTACACTAAATCCACCACATCTAATTCATTTGTCCGCAACGACTCTTCCCCCACCGTTAGTGATTTGCAAAAAACCAATGTAGTATATAAATTCATATGTCCATTTAGAGAATGTATCTCTAACAACCTCAATAATATCTACATCGGCCACACCACAAATTCGCTCTCACGGCGTCTGACGTTGCACTTAAATAAAAATTCAAATATATTCCGTCATTTAGAACAACACGGTTATCAACGCACACTTCTGAGAAAAACGCTTGTTGATAACACGTACATACTCAAACAAGAAAATAATAAGCAGAAACTAAAAATTCTCGAAGCACTCTACATTAAACAATTTAAACCTGGTTTGAATACAATCAATTTCGATATTTCCAATAATGTACTCAAATGTCTGTAATCAGACCAGGGACCACAACACCACTATTTTGTCACTGTCTTCGGCCATCCGCCACGGTAGGGATGGACTTATATTTTCAATTCAATTATCTTTATTGTTAATAGCTTAAATGTTCTATGTTTACTGTGTGTTAATATTTACTCTTTGATAATGGCTTATGTGAGCCGAAAGCTTAGACCCGATAAAAAATTCAACAAATACTGTGATTTTTTGTTTTCTTTCAATGACATCACCATCAAGTATATCAGACGGTATGAACGGATCCTGCACAAAATTAATAGACAAAACTTATCTATATTATTCAATGAAAACCTGCATCATTGAAAAAATGCTGCCAAAATACACACAATATATATATATATATATATATATAATCGATTTTCTGCACTATGGTAAGAACTGCAACCTTGAAACTTCTGAATATTGTTTCTTATGTCTTTGTCTATGAGTGTATCAAATTTAATTAAAATCAGACCACTCCTTCTATAACCTGATTTTTTCGATTATCGATTTTCGATATTTACCAGGGGTACCTCGACACAAAACCTAGCTAAGAACACTCGCAGACGCTTATAGTACAACTGTGTAAATTTTCAAGAAAATCGGTTCAGCCGTTTCGGAGTCTATAGGTATACGCACACACACAGACACACACACAGACAAAGTTCCATTTATAAATAAGTTTATATATATATATATATATATATATATATATATATATAATAACCATAATAATTATAACAATATTAATAGTAACAAAAATAATAATGCTAATACTAGTAATTGTTATACTATATTTAAGTTCGTCTTGAAAAACCCACCGAGAACAAACTCGGAGGGAAAAGGAGGGGAAGTAAAAAAAGAAACAAACGAAGTACATGAACAAAAAGTCAAATAAACGTAGCAAAAAAAACAAACAAAAAAAAACAAACAAAAAAAACAAGACGAAAACCCGAAAACTAAAGCGCTCAATCCGAAAATATTATCAGCCGCTTATCCTGACGAGCCGAAGGGTTAAACCTAGGTAGGTTTTTTGGCACTTACTTAGATTTTCTGTATATATATATATAAATATATATATATCGTTCATTCACCAATAAATTAGAACACTCTCAGCTATTGGGCGTATATAATGATAATATACGCACTAAAAAGTCTGTCTTTTCCTACCGAGCGCCCATAGCTCAGAGGTAGAATCTTCGACTGACGCCAGTTCGGTCGGGTTTCAATCCTGTGTGAAAAACAATCGGGGTCTAGCCGTACTGATGAGCTGTGATACAACGAAACAGATCTGTCTGCGGATGACTATATATGTAAAGTACGTTTTTTGAGGCAGCATCTTTTCTTTTAAGCAAGTTGTGTTAAACGTTAGAGACAACATAGTCTTATATATTTTCTTTATAATTTTTTCATATTTTCTGATTAGACTTCTTATTTCGAAATTAGATTTGTATGAAAACTGTCCCAAAATTGTCCGAAAATTGTCCTCGTACTTACGAACGTCATCGTTTATCATCAGTGATTATATTACAGTTTAAAAAACAAATATTGCCTTGTAGCAGGAAAAGTGTTACAGTTTAAAAGAAAATAAATAAACGTTATGAAGAATTTTGAAATTCAAAGGCAGTAATAATGTAAGCAACACGCACACGTGAAGATATGTGCTCACATAGTTGCGTGAATTATATGGAACACTTGGTTGTTAACGATTTTTAATGCCGTAAAAATACGTTAGAGAATTTGAACTGATGATGAACGATGACGTTCGCAAGTACTAGGACAATTTTGGGACAATTTTTATACAAATATAATTCTGGAATAAAAGTCTAATCAGAAAATATGAAAAAATTCAAAAGAAAATATATAAGATTATGTTGTCTCTAATGTTTAACACAAATTGCTTAATATATATATATATATATATATATATATATATATATATATATACGTTCCAGTGGCTACGTTACAGTGGCTCTCTCAGACCTATAAGAACAACACAATCTGTTCTGGATTCCGCTATTGGCCGACATCTTTTGGACAATCAAGTGTGTGCCTCGGCATATGAGGACAGCTGGTTTACTGTCTTGCACAGCGCTCGGTCTACACATCATCTACGTATTTTGGAAGCAATTTGCTTGAAAATTCAACAGTCCAGCCTGTGCAAACAGAAAGAGCGGTTTTTACGCTCCTTACACTTGCTGGTGTGTCTGTGAGTGTAACATTTTTTCACTTTTAAACATTTGTGGAATTACATGTGTACACCCCCCTTACATTTTATGTGTTTTCTTGTTTTTTCAATGAATTTATTTTTAAACGAGTTCCATCATCTCCCAGCATTGTAAGTAATTTATTTTGCCTTGTCCTTTTCCTTAATTCCCTTAAAATTAAAGCCAACGAGAACCCTTGATAAGAGTTGGCTGAAAGGTTCCTCGGGTTTAAACAATATGACGTCTGTTCTTTTTAAAGCCATTAGTAATTTCTGTGGGTACAAATCGTTATATATACATACATATAAGCAATTTGTGTTAAACATTAGAGACAACATAATCTCCCGATGAGGTGTTTGGGTCCCAAACACTGAAACAGCCATATGATTGTCGAGAAGAGGACTTATATAGAAGAAATTATGTACATGTTCTAAAACATAATTTATAATAAATATTCACAGCGCTATTATATATCGAGCACTGTTTTAAATTAATGTTTTGGACAGAAAAAAATTCTTTTTTTCTCTCCTCATTCTATACTCACTCGTATATATATATATATATATATATATATATATATATATATATATATATATAGATAGATAGATAGATAGATATAGTGTTGTGCTTTTTATGCCGCCAAGATTGTTGTTTTTCAGTAGTTTTATTGATTAAAATATTTTGGCAACTCACATGAGTATTTTGAGTAAAAGGTATTTTCACAACCTACATTGTGGATTTGCGTTGCTGTGCAGTGGATATAAAATCAGAACGAGAGATTGTGCTGCCGAGTTCGAATTCCAGTTAAATTCCTTGCCTTCACTTACGCACAAACACCCTTGGGAAAGGTATTAATCCTACTGTCCCCTCCAGTTATGGGTTAAATATTAGGATAGATTGGGTTCTATAGCCTTGGCTGGCAACCATTCTACGGCAGAAAGTAATGGCAACCTACTACGGGATAATCTTCTGCCCAGTCAGTCATGTCTCTTTCGAGACATGAACGCCCAAAACATATATTACTTATGGCACTTAACTGACATGAGTGAAGAAATCATATCGGTGTTCTTACGAAACTTCGAAGCATGAACCTACCCAAATAAAGCAATAAATTATTTGCGCTATATATATATATATAGAGAGAGAGATAGATAGAGAGAGACAGACAGACAGACACAGGGAGAGAAAAAAGAGAGATGTTTAATTTTGATAATGTTTAGCACCAAGGATGTTCTTTTGTCATTGGTTTTATTGATAAAATGAATTTTTTCGTAAAGTGTCTGATATTGAATTGGAGATAGTGCGTTGATAACAACAAAGAATTTGTCACTTTAACTGAACAGAATCATGCCGACTTCAAATTTTCGCGATGTGCAAAAGAAAATCAATCAATCGCAAACAAGACCATTCCCACAAAAATTACACCATGATTTTTATAAACCACGAAAAACCAAGACCTAATGGCAAACCAGCACTGACGAGTTAACAACACGAAACTTCAAAGTTGGTATGATCCAGCGATTGGAGTGACAAACACTTTGTTCCTGTATATATGTATATACTTCTGAGAAAAACGCTGGTTGATAACACATACATACTTAGACAAGAAAATAATAAACAGAAACTAAAAATCCTGGAAGCAGTCTACATTAAACAACTTAAACCTAGTTTGAATACGATCAGTTTTGATATTTCCAATAATGTACTCAAATGCGTGTAATCGCTTCAGGGACCACAACGCCACTATTTTGTCACTGTCTTCGGCCATCCGCCACGGTAGGGATTGACTAGTATCTTCAATTTAATCCTCTTTATTATTAATAACTTAAATGTTCTATGTTTACTGTGTGTTAATATTTATTCTTTGATAATGGCTTATGTGAGCCGATAGCTTAGACCCGATAAAAAATCAACAATTACAGTGATTTTTGGTGTCTTTCAACGATATCACAATCAAGTATATCAGACGGTATGAACGGATCCTACACAAAATTAATAGACAACACTTGTCTATATTATTCAATGAAACCTGCATTAATATATATATATATATATATATATATATATATATATATATATATGTGTGTGTGTGTGTGTGTGTATTCATAGACTGACACTTTTGCCGTTAAGATTGAAAAGAAGATTATGTATTCCTCAAAAATATAACCTTTCTTCAAATTTAAAGTGGATCTCTATTCTGATTACTTAAATTGAACACACACACACACACACACACACACACACAAACATTTTTCTGTCTTCCCACATCCATAAATAACAAATACATTGTTTCTTATATTCAAATGAAAATCAATTTCACAACAATGAGCTAACATTGCCTGATGACGGGGTCAAAAACTTGAAACAGAAATTTCCATGTCGCAATGTAAACTATATTAATCTTTATTAAAAACAAACTTAAATATATATATCTGGTCCGGTGCTCCTGCTATTCTCCTCGGACTTCTCGACAAGGTACAGCGGAGGGTCTGTAATGTGATCGATACCGACTTAGCAGACCGCCTGCAGTCTCCTTCCCACCGGCGCGACGTGGCTTCCCTGTGTCTCTTCTATAAATATTTTCACGGCTTCTGCTCCAATGAACTTAGATCACTGCTGCCCCCTAGATACGAATTTGCACGAGAAACTTGATTAGCAACTAGATCCCACCCTTTTACAGTGAAACCGATAAAATGCAACCGCAGCTTCTACTCCAACAGTTTATTTTCTCGCACTTCCCGACTGTGGAATTCCCTTCCAAAGGATTGCTTTCCCGACGGCTACAATCTCCAGGAGTTAAAATGTAAGGTCAATAGACACCTCCTATCAGACTAACTCTCTCCCATTCTTTCAAACACTCTTCCCATCTGCCCATCCCTCATCCTCAGTATCCTTGCCCATCTAACACTTTCCTTCTAATATTTCCTACACCTAACCACTCCTCCTCTTTACCTTCCTTATAGTAGCCCCATGCGCAATAGTGGCAATGGAATGCCTTGCTTGGGGTGAAATGATTAAATATATATATATATATATATATATATGTGTGTGTGTGTGTGTGTGTGTGTGTGTATGTGTGGAGCACCGTGAAGTAATAGATTGCAGTTCGGCTTGAGGAATTTCAGTCGAGTTCATTACGTTCACTTGCAAGCTAATATCCTTGAAAAAGGTACAACCGCTTCCCCATTCCCAGCTATGCATAAATAACTGGATAGATTGGGTTCTACAGCCTTGGGTAGCAACCGGTCTAATAGAAGGAAAAACTATGAATTCGAAACCTTTCAACTAGGAGTAAAATAGAAAAGCAGTCTGGATCTTATTACATCGGGGAGATCGTTAATGTAGATCAGGAAAAGCGTAGGAACTGGAATAGACCCTTGAGGGACACCCGCGTATGTATGGTAGTATTGGGAGGCATGTCCGTTCAATACTACCTTCATTGTGCGATTAGAGAGGAATGACTAGATTAGGTCAAACAATTGTCCAGTTATACCATAACTCCGCAACTTGTGTAGAAGGCAAGCATGCCAGACACTGTCAATAGAGGAAAAATTGCGCTTTTTCAGTAGTTTACAAGTAGAAAGGCATTTTAAGCAAGCAGTTTTTTGTCATAAAGTGCCGATATCGAGATAGAATGTTTGTCACTTAGCTGAACAGTGTTATTTTAGTCATATTGACATCAAACTTTTGTGAAGGAATTATTGTTGTCTTCACTCTTCAGTTTTTTGTTTTTCTGTAGAGTAATTCTATTAATTTTCTCTCTCCCACTTTATATCTATCTATCTTAGTCTATTCCTAAGACATCATACAAATCTATCTATCTATCTATCTATCTATCTATCTATCTATCTATCTATCTATCTATCTACGCTTCTGTTGCATTTTATATATATCGCCAACGTATGCCTATCATTGTGTGTGTGTCTGTCTGTTATAGGTGGCCTAAGTCTATTGTTCTAAATTAAGTTTTACATTTATATTGGCCAATCAACGATTTACCCGTCTGATCTGGATTAATGGTCTGGCTGAGTCTCCTCGTAGCGGAAGTTGCTTTCAGAGGCATATATTCATCGTCACTCGACGCTCATAAATTCATTGATTTGCGTCTTATATTAAACATATCGCCCTGCTTTCATGACGTGTCCACAAAACCAACCAATGAAAGCAAAGAGGAAAAAAAAAACACTTAAAAAACAAAAACAAAACTGTTTTTTATTATCTCAACGACGAAAATAAAGGATAAAAAACAACAATTAAAAGTAATAAAAATTGCACCTGTAAATTGTGTTTTTAATATAGATTGCTTGATAATTCAAAACCATCGCCTCATTTAAAAGGTTATTATACGCTTGTGAGTTTGGTGTAACGGTTAACAAACCGGAAAAGAGGACTCAGCAAAACGCGTTCAAAGTGATTACATTCAGTGTCGCACAAATAATTTTTAGGAGACTATGACTATTTTTCCTTCTTCCCGAAATGGTCTCTCTTGTTTTGATGTAACAACCAGCCTAGAAAAAGAAAAACTAAGCGAAGAAAAAAAACAGCGTAAAGAGGTATAGCCATCCTTGGCCTAGGTACATTCAATGCCTTCGTAATCATCATTAGAATCATCCAACTCTTTCCAAATCATCTTCACTGTCCTCAGATTGCCACCCAAAAGACTCTGAAATGTTTGTATTAAAGCACCCAGTGCGAATAGCAAGCAGCAAAGTATGCCGTTTCCTTATTTCTGGCATAGTGATGATGCTCTTTTACTTCACGAACGGGGCCCAGCTGACCCTACTCTACAGTGTAGTCGACGAAATCAAAAACAAAGAACGCGCGTCCGAGAAATGAAAAATATTAAAATGGCCACAATTCATCCACAACACTCGGTATATTTAGTGCCCCTGGTTGGTTATAGAATTTATGGTGTAGCACATTTACAAAGTTTTGAAGTATAGTTTTTACGACGTCTCGTCAATGCTATATTTGTTGATTCATTAAAAACAGTTTGCTTGTTGTGGTAGGTTTTGTCATTTGCCTTCGATCGATACATTCTCTGATCATTCTCAGATTTCAGTTGTATTTCTTAATAGGGAGTATTTTATCTCTAAACTGGAGTATTGAAAAGGAAAATTCTTTTAGTTTTAAACAGTAGAACAGAAGCATGTTTCTGCAAATTCCTAAATTTGTCTTCTGCGGTAATTTTAACCTTGTGTCTTTAGGCTGTAATATTACACTGGGTTATTTATTTTTATAATCGTTTCAATGTTACAATTCGTCTTTATAGACAATCGCATCTTCCTCCCATTAGCATGGGACAGGCTAGCCTCCCAGAGAGTAAAATACTACGCCTCCTTGGCCTTAGACTTTCTGCGGACCTCAAATAGAATGACTATATCGAATCCATTGCCAAATCCGCTGCTATGAAAGTCGGCTCTCTGTGCAGGGCCCGGAAGTTTTTCCCACCTGAATCTATCCTGCACATATACAAATCTACCATCCGCCCGTGTATTGAATATTGCTGCCATATTTGGTCGGGTGCCCCTGCTGCTCTCCTTGGGCTTCTTGACAAGATACAAAGGAGGATCTGTAACGTGGTTGATACTGACTTGGCAGACCGGCTGCAACCACTCTCTCACCGGCGTGATGTGGCTTCCCTGTGCCTCTTCTACAAGTACTTTCATGGCTTCTGCTCCGATGAACTTAGAGCACTGGTGCCGCCTAAGCAGGAATTTACACGAGATACTAGATTATCAACTAGGTCCCACCCTTTTACAGTTAAACAGATAAGATGTAACCGTAAATTCTACTCCAACAGCTTCTTTTCTCGCTCTTCCCGCCTGTGGAACTCACTTCCGTCTGCTTTCCCGACAGCTACAATCTCCAGGTGTTTAAATGTAGGGTCAATAGACACTTCCTATCACTCTAACTCCCAATTATTCTCAGAACACTCTCATCTACCCAACCCTCATTCTCGGTATCCTTACCCGCCTATCACCCACCCTCTGACATTTCCTATATTTAATCATCCTTTCTCCACTCTATGTAGCCCCCTGCGTAGTAGTGGCAGTGACATGCCTTGCTCGGGGTGAAACGCTTATAAAAAAAAATATCGATAAGCACATCAGAAATAAAGAAAATGCAAGTATAAGCATAAGACAAATATCAGTGGATTCTATCAAAATACTTTGCAACACCCAATGCAAGGAAAGATTCAAAACCCCAAAATTATACAAAAAAATCCTTCATCATAGGTGATGGTATCTTTAAATATGAAAAAAAACAAACACTTTTTTTAATCGTTTCACCACAAGCAAAGCGGTACTGCCACTGGTGCACAGGGGCTACATAAAAGGAGAGTGAAGACAAAGAGGAACGGATTAGAGGGGCTGTCGGAGAATAGATAGGAGAATAATGCGAGTACTGGTATGAAGAGAGTTATGTGAGAGTAAAGCGAAAAGGGAGAACAACAAAATACAGGCGGAGTCGGGGAAAGGATAGGAATCATGGAGTTATGAGATGGTAATTGACATTGCATTAAAACTATTGGAGATTGTAGCCATTAGGAAATACGGAAGGGAGTTTCACAGGCGAGCAAAGAGAGAAAAGAAGCTGTAGAGTAGAAATAGCGGCTTCATTTGAATGTTTTGAATGTAAAACGGTGGGACCTAGTTTCCAATCTAGTAGTTCGAGTAAGTTCGTGTAGAGAAGGTACCATGGAGGGTCCGAGCAGAAGACGTGAAAATATTTGTAGAAGAGACATTTCATTGGCAAGAAAGTGACGGGAGTCGAATTGTCAGGCCGGGATAGCTTTCATTACAGATTCTTCTGTGGATTTTGTCAAGAACCCCGAGATGAATGCAGAGATGCCTGACTAGATATGAAAACAGTATTCAATGCCAGGGTAGATGGTAGATTATCATATGTGCGAGATGGATTTTGGCGAGAAAAACTTACTGGACAGATAGAGTGACCGAACCTTCGTAGTAGTAGATTTAGCTATTGATTCGATGTAGTCGTTCCACTTGAGGTCAGTTGAGAGAGTGAGGCCGAGTGTTTTTATTTCAGGGAAACTAGCGTGATTCATGTTGATGGGGGTGGGGTAAGAGAAATTATGTTTATCAAATTTTAACTGCTTCATTTTGGATAAAAATTTACCACCCATTTCTTTTCCTTGGATTTTCATCAGCCCAAATGCGACAATTGTGCTTATCAACGAATCCATAAAGATGAAAAATCATCATTTTTGCGAAAAATCATTATCGACTTGTCTGTGCTCATGCACCCAATTGACGACTATACAGTGCTTCAAATGGTCATTAGCTTCATTTTTTGTGTCAATTAAATTTTATAAGCGTGTCGAGACAAATCTTTTGACAAAATTCGATGTAACGTTGTTGTGGGGTTTTCACTTTCTGCTCGAGAAAACGGATAAATGTGTTTCGATCCTCGGCTACATTATCGCGCACTGCAGCAATGTTTTTAGCTGAACGGTGTAAACAAGCATCCAATGACGTGTTCACATCTCCCGCCGACCCTGTTTGTTTCAATTTACGAACAATTTTCCCAATTGCACTCTCGGTTGGTCGATTATTTTTACTAAAAACATCGCTAAGTGCCTGAAAGGCATTTCTGTTTGAACGTCGATTTTCGTAATAGGCTTCGATGACTTTAACACGTTGTTCGATTGTTAATCTTTCAATGGTTAAAACTGCCGAAGACTGAAATTGTTAAATCTGAAATAAATTGAATAAAAAATCATTAGACCCTTAATTCACATTTAAAATCAGTCCAAGTTATTAGAACATCCTTTACAACCGGCAGCAACACCTTGATGTTTTGAGGAGTGTGAAATCACCTTTTAATTGCCTAGGTACACTCTGACTCAGGTTGGTAGTATCTGTTAGGATACCAGGTATAGGTAAATAGTAAACCCCCAAACTGGGGTTAAAACATTATAGAAATATAAAGACATATTTTTATAGTAAACATAAGAGCAATAAATTTTAATATCAAAAAAAGATTACCAAAGCGCCCAAGAAAATTAGATTTTGGCATTAAATGACCCACAAAGTGTTGATATGCCATTAAACAATCCAAACAAAAACTTGATATTGTTTTTGGTGGGAAGTCAGTTATTTTGAGCCGTACTTGCCTGACATCTTCTGAACTCCAAATTACGAATTATAAGCCCAATACATTAGATATATTTAGTGTCGCTGTAACTCTGTTAACTGACATCCATCGATCAATGACCATTACGTAACGATTCCAGAAGTTAAAAACCTTCCAGAATGTGCCACAACTTGGATCTTACAATCTTCAAGCTGGAAATTAAAACACGATAGTTGGATATGACAGACATTTGATAAGAATATTTGTATCATAATCTCATGATTTAGCGTTTTCTGCAAGAAAAAAATTCATGGCCACTCGGAATCCCACTCTTGAAAATTACACATTTTAAGTTGGCATGTTCAAGTCAATTATCCGAAACATTTAAAAAAACAATTGCAGATTTTCTGCTCTTTATAGGAGGAAAGACACTCAACTGAAAATTGTCTCCTTTAGTAAAGAAACTCATTCCAGCCCTTTACCTTTAAAAATGGATTTTCTTTTCACAGGAGATCGTGTCTTTCAACGCTAGTATTTGCGAATTGCTTTGTGTGTTCTGGAAGATATAGTCAAGTGTTTTCTTTTCGCTTTCTTCCCGGTTTTGAATGAAGAGTTTTTTTTCCTTGGACATAGCGCGTAGTCTACCATGTTATTTAACCCATAGATAGGGAGAGAAAAATAGACAAATTCACACAGCGTTTTATTTAGACAGTCGGAAATTCAGGGTATATTCGTTGATGAAGAAACTTTACAAGTTTGCTTTTTGAGGGATATTGAATCTGACCAGCCTGTTTTTTTTCCGTTAAAGTTTTTTTTTCTGTTAAAGCTAAGGAAGATGAGCTGTCAGGCTCTGTTAATCTAGACCCGAATACCTTTGTATCACCTGCATAGATATTTACAAGCATATTCCAATCTCTTACGAATATCTATGCAATTCAACCTATCAAACGCTAACCCCTCCCCAGTTGTAACCTCTGAGGCGGACTATCCTCATTCTCATCGCATTCCATGAGTAAAGAGCAAGTCCTATTCGAATAGTTTCTTCCAAGGAACTGTTGTTCTACAGAACAAAATTCCAAGAAGATACCTTCTCGACCACTGCAATCTTAACTTACAGGGATGGATAAAATAAATCGGGTATAAATCAGATAAGTTTAACGGATTATCAACCCCTGTGGGTTATTTAATGCCAAAAAGGTAGGGTTTTAAGGCATTTTTTTAATGTTCGGAAGGTTGATTTAGTCAGATTTTAATGAAAACTTTTTGTTTTTATTCTTTTTTATTTTAGAATACTGAAAATGTCTTCTAGTTTTGTATTCAAAAATGTTTTGCTGAGAATAATTTTTTTCCTTCAAAAATGTGCTATGGTAATAATTTTTTCTTCGAAAATGATTTATTGGTAAAATTTTTTCTTCAAAAATGTATATTTTTCTATAAAAGTCTATTTTTATGTATAGATTTCTATAAAAGTGTATTTTGACCACCGTTTGAAGGTTAACTATTTTAGGACTCTAACAGGTGCTGCCATTCCGGATCAGGGTGGACCTGGGAACAACAACAATTAAGAGGTTGTTCCATGTTCCTCACCCACCACCAATCAGAGGCCTTGCTGCCGGATGCAGTTTACTGCCATGCCCAGGACCACGGAAAAAATAATGTCAACACATAGTACCATAATAGTATAATTTGTAAAATTTTATTAAACAGTCAAAAGATTGATTATTTGTATGTTTGCTGATTTAATATACGAGGGTAATTCAATGAATAAGATGAATGTTTTGGTATAAGGACTTGTAATACAGATAGAAGCTTACGTTTTTTATTTTTCAACGTAGTCTCCCAGCAGTGTCCCACACTTTTCCCATCTGTGAACAAGCTTCCGTATTCCTTCAGCGTAGAAATCTTTGGACTGATGTCTCAACCAATCGCTCACAGCACTTTTGATTTCATCGTCACTTTCAAACTTCGTGCCTCTCATGAACGCTTTCAAGGTACCAAACAGGTGAAAGCCTGAAGGAGCAAGGTCTGGGCTGTAAGGGCAAGAGGCACTGCTGGGACAACTCGACTCTCTTCTGTTTGTGCTCTGCAGTAAGCATTTTGGCAACCACCGGCAGCTGACCTTCAAGTAGGCAAGGTCATCATAGACAGTTTTGTGTGCTGTCCCAACAGATAGGCTCAAAGTCCTTGCAATGTCATCCACTGTCACCCTTCTGTCAGATTGAATGAGGTCATTGACTGATTCGATCACCTCAGGAGACCTCATTTCAGTAGGCCTCTCAGGCCTGTCTTTATCCTCAACACTGTTCCGTCTTTCGTTAAACAACTTAGCCCACTTGTAGACATTTTTTGGCTGAAACATGTGGCACCATACACAGTTGACATTCTTCTATGAATTTCAACTGGTTTGCACTTTTCAGCAACCAAAAAATTGATAACTGACCTCAGTTCAATCCAGGAGCATGATTCTTGATCGGCCATCTTTGTTAATCTCCAAAATTCACGAATATTTTTTCAATTTGAAAAAACAAATAAATCCCTTTGAAAAAGTAGTAAAAGAAAATTTAAAAAAAAGTAAACTTCTATCTGTGATAGAAGTCCTTATACCGAAAAAAATCACCGTATTTATTGAATGACTCTTGTAGAAGTCCTTATACCAAAAAATTCACCTTATTTATTGAATGATCCTCGTAGAAGTCCGTATACCGGAAAATTCACCTTATTTATTGAATGACCCTGGTAGAAGTCCTTTTACCAAAAAAATCACCTTATTTATTGAATGACCCTCGTAGATGTCCATATACCGAAAAATTCACCTTATTTATTGAATGGCCCACGTAGATGTCCTTATACCAAAAAATTCACCTTATTTATTGAATGACCCTCGTATTTCATTTTTTGCTGAAATTGTTTTTTGTTTTTTTTACAGATATTATTCAAATAAGTTATTTAAAATCAGCAGTCATAACTATTTAAGAATTAGAAGTGTTCAATTTCATCCTGTGATTCAAGAATTGGTTCCGGAGGGAAATGCCATCTTTCATTTTGATAATGTACCCATAAATGCTGATAAAGTTGTAGCTGTATAGCACGAGGAACATTCTAGAGAAGTAAAAAATAGAAGTTGAACATTCTATCCAAAAAAGTCTCCAGATCTCAACATCATTAAATGTTTATGTTTCATTGAGGAGTCGCTATCCTCTACTATCATGATTGAAAGAGCACATCGTTGTGATGTTATGGTTAGCAAACTTGTCTCGCTAGAACCAGTTACAACTGAGTAGTGAGTTCAATCTTCAATAGGTAACCCATACTTTTGGCCTTGGGCCACAACTAAGCGGCGCTTAGAAAAATCACCTATCACGATTGAAAGAAATGGAAAATGTTTTAGCAGAAGAAAGGATAAAAAAATTCTCTGGAAACAATTCAAACTTTGTATGAGTCAATCCCACGAAGAAATTAAGCTTCAGTGACTGCCAAAGGTGATTCTATCCCATTTTGGAATAAACTTGCTTGAATTTTTAAGGTGTTTCTATTATTTAATAGACCTCAGTATTCAAATATGTGGTTAACGGTTATCTTTAACACATCTAAATCTAATCTAATCTAAACTTATTTATAAATGGAACTTTGTGTATGTGTGTATGTGTGTGTGTGTGTGTGTCCGTTACCTATAGACTCCGAAACGGCTTAACCGATTTTCTTGAAAATTTACACATTGTACTATAAGCGTCTGCTAGTGTTCTTAGCTAGGTTTTGTGTCGAGGTACCCCCGATAAATATCGAAAATCGATAATCGAAAAAATCGGGTTATAGAAGGAGAGGTCCAATTTTAATCAAAGTTGATACACTCATAGACAAAGACATAAGCAACGACATTCAGAAGTTTCAAGGTTGCAGTTCTTACAATAGTGCATAAAATCGATAATATATATAAAAGGCAAGATGTTTGTGTGCGTGTCTGTTTATCTGCCTGTATGTCTGTATTTTCTTCAGCCCTTTTATTTTAGTTTTTGCTTCGGGTTTGGCTCTAAGTAGGTATAATTCTAGTTCTTAGTCTCAACCAAGATACCATTTACTCAAAGGACTTATTTAGCCTTCAAAATTCAGTTTATGACGAAAAAACTTATTTGATATCGATACCAGGAAATCAAAATTTGACTTACATCCATTCATTTTTCTTTCAGTCTACGGTTTCGCTTTAACTGGAAACAACTATTGCCTTTTAATCTTTCATGCCAACGTCCAAAGAGTCTGAGCTCCAGTACCATGGATAAGTTTTAAAGCTGTCATTACACCCGAGCCACGACGGGCTATACTGCTAGTCTTATCATAAACTGCACCCTTTATTCTTACCGTTTAAACGACAACTATTTTCAGTAACCATCTAACTTGATTGGCACTTAAGCCTTGTATCGTATGAAACATTTATATAAAAAAGCAAAAACAAAAAATAAGATTGTCCCGAACTTGAACTCGGCTCGATGCTTACCACTTTGCGCGATAATAATTATTACCCTACCCACACATTTCCAACAACTGTGACTACATAACATTCATATTTTCGGAATATACAAAACACCCTTTTAGGTTTGAACCTGTTGTTTTCTGATGAACTTTTAAAGGTATATCCACTAAGTATATCAGTGAGACACATTGGATGTGCCTTGTGGTGCAGTGGATATCTACACGGAACGAAAGATCGGGGAGCCGAGTTCGAATTCCAGTTGAATTCCTTGCATTTATTTATGCACAAATACCCTTGGAAAAGGTATTAATCCGTCCCTTTCCTCCAGTTATGGGTTAAATAATAGAACCGATTGGATTTTATAGCATCTGCTGGCAATCAGTCTACCGCAGAAAGCAATGGCAATCTACTGCGGGATAATCTGTTGCCCAGTGAGTCATGTCTCGAAAGAGACATGGTCGCCCAAAGCGTGTATCACGTATGGCACTTAACTAATATCAATGAAATAATTGATATTTCTCAAACGTATACGACCAAGCAGTGAAACACCTTTTTTTGTCATGCAACTAACAACAACTACCAATTTCTGCATATCCAATCTTTTATTACAATATCTTTCTACTTAAGTTTAATATTTGTTTTTCTATCATTAACCATCACAGAGAATCTTTTTTGTCCGGCATCAACAGGGATGACAGGAGAGTCCAGGAGAGCAACACACTACGCCTTCTTGGCCTCACTGACTTCAAGTGGAGCGACTTCATCGAATCAAGAGCTTCATCTGCTGCTAGGAAAGTTGTGTTACTGTTGTAAAAGAAAACTTTTCTCGCCAGAATCCATCTTGTACATTTACAAATCTACCATTGCTGTGTGCATTGGATATTGTTGCCATATCTGATCTGTTGTTCCTGCTGTACATCTCCTGTCAAAATCCAAAGAAGAATCTGAAACGAAATCGACCGAGACTTGGCATCACGACTTCAGTCACTTTCTTCACCGACGTAACGTGGCTTTCATCTGTCTTTCCCACAAATATTTTCATGGCAACCGACGAACTTTTTCCTTGGTACCCCGATGGATTTACGTGTGCTAATAAACTGGCATATAGGCTTTACCGTTTTATTGTTAAATAGCTAAACGCAACTGTCACTTCTACTCCAATAGTTTCTTTTCTCGCAATTTCTACCTGTGGATACTCCCTTCCATTTCATTGCTTCCCTGATAATTGAAATTTTCAAAAATAAAATGCAAAATTAATCGACATCTTGATTTTAATGAACATGTTACTCTTTTGTACTCTTCTCAGTTCCCACTATTCTCATGCTTCTTTCACTTTCACTTCCTGTAATCTCCTGCGTACTAGAGGCATTAACGTCTTTCGTAGGGCGAAACAATAAAAAGCATTATAGATGTCATTTTTCTTTGCTTTCCTTTAAAAATGTTTATAGTTGATTATTTATCTCTTGTTACTTACCACCTCTTTTTATATCTGTTACTATACTGAGAAAGCGAAAAGAACAACCTCCAAACTTTCTAGCACATTTTTCCTTAACTAGGGAATCACAAAACCACATTATTATGAGTGAGGTTAAAAATATTTTATAAATTTTTCACCCTAACAATTGGCGAACTTAAAAATATCATTGTTGTCATTTCTATTAAGTTCTGAAGAATCAGATATTTTACTGATCACAATCTAGGTAAAGTTCATTTAAATTTTATTGAGTGAGCTCGTACCGTCAAAAATGACAGCAAAATATTTATATCGATATGTAGTCTAAAATCATGGCAACAATATATTTTGACGTACCTACTATTGAGTATCTTACATTAAAACATAAGTAAGCCAAACAAAATAGTCACAAACCCCGATCGTGACAAGAGGGATATATATATATATATATATATATATATATATATATATATATACACACATTGGATTTTGTTGTAATAGAGTATATATATATATATATATATATATATATTACACCACTCGACGATATTATTATTGCAAAAAATAAAATAGTAAGGCACTGTTAAAGAGCAAACACGCGGCAAGAGTTTTCATAACAGGTAGTAAAGTTTAACAACTGGGAGTAAAGAGAATGAACTGGATCGACGCTGCCTTGCTATTGTCTTTCTCTTCGTGAGCGTGACAGGAGGGACACACACACACACACACACACACACACACACACACACACACACACATATATATATTTGCTCTACTACTGTATTTTCGTACTTTCGTATCGAGCACTTTTTCTGGTGTTTAGGTTTTGGGTTTTTTTTTCTTTCCTGCGGATGCTTGACTGTTTGTACTTGTTCCGCTGGTTTCTTTTTTTTTCACTGCCATTATCCGACGACATATTCCGCCGGATTTTAACGGATTTAGGTTCTGTTTGTTAACATTTTCAAATATTTATCTTTATTTTGATTAGTGTAAACTTACGGATTCTAATTTATTGGTATTATATATATATATATATTTATATACACAACGGTTTTTTTCATTATAGAGAGGATTGACATTAATTTTTTTGATATCATGTTGACAAAGTAAAGTAAAAAAAATTTAATTGACTTTAATTATAAAGGAGTGTAAATATAGATTTTTGTTTCTACTCACAAAAGATTTTGCATTAAGTACATGTGAAAGAGCTGTAGTTTTAATGAATGTGATTGTTTCTTGGCCACATAAAATTTCCAAGAGAGAAATATAAGAATAATTTAGCATTTGAAAGAAAATAATATTCTATAAATTGCAGAAGAGGGAACTTGTATGGAATTTTAATCCCAAAAAGGCGAGATGCGGCACAAGGCTGATTTTATTGCAAGGGCTTCAGCAGTGCCTCGTTTGAGTTTCTCTGCGCCTGATGGCAGAGAGCACCACAAAATAAAAAAGATTTAATAAACTAATTGGAGTAGATAGACTAAACTATCGCTCGGTTTACACTCCACCCACGTCTATTGAACAGGTGAAGAGGCTCATCTCTTGTTTCCTGTTTAGGATGTAGTTTCCGGTTTTCTCTTTTCCAATCTTTTCATTCTTACGTAGCCCCCATCAGTGGCGTTTTCGCCTTGCTCGAAAAAAAAAACAAAAAAAAAAAAAAACTTGGGATTTCCACGTGAGTCCCCACAAAGACAAGACGTGACGCAAGTCTGTTTTTTTTCCTTCTAAATAGTTCTGTTGTAAATAGTCATTAGGGTTTATATTTATTGTTATTTTCATTATCACCATCCCATCCACAAGTTATAAATATAGAATTACTTAGGATCTTCTAAAGTAATTAGAAAGTGATTGGTGCGTGTATTATGATTGAGAAAGGTTGAATGGAAAGATGCAAGGAAAAATATATGTTCAATTGGCTCAGTTAATTCTGCCTTATTAGGATTAAAATAGGACAAAAGATAATCACCCCTAGCCATTTTGGGCCCTGTGCCATGTTTTGTGTATCTTTTTGCAAAAACCGTGCATGGAGTACTGCTGCCATATATGGTCAGGTGCTCCCGCTGTTCATCTCAGTGTTCTCGACAGCCTCTAAAGGAGAATCAGTCATGTGATAGGTACCGACTTGGCGGTTCGACTACAGCCACTTTCCCACCCACAAGATGTGGCTTCCCTGTGTCTGTTCTATAAATACTTCCATGGCTTCTGCTCCAACGAACTTAAGTCACCGGTGCCTCTGCAACAGGGGTTTACTCGTGCAACCAGACTGGCATCTGGGTCTCACCCATTCACAGTTAGATCAACCAAATGCAGACGACAATTCTACTCACCCAGCTTCTTTTCTCGCACTTCCCGTCTGTGGAACGCGCTTCCGTATTCTTGCTTTCCTGACGGCTACAACCTCCAGGAATTTAAATGCAAGGTCAATACTCATTTCTTAACTACATTACCCTAATTCTTTCCACACCACCCTGTATATCCTTTCCTATACCCTTTCTCTCCACCTTTGCAACTGTCATCACACCTGCATTCCCATCCTTCTCTTGCTCCTTTCTAACTGGTTCATCCTTCTCTTCAATCTCCTAATCTTTTTCTCTTAGGTAGCCCCCTTCACATCACGTTACCGCCTTGCTCGGGGTGATATGATTAAAAAAAATATATTTTTAAGGAAGGAGAGCCTGGAGAACCCGATACTGACTGGCCAGATAGAAGGAAAGAGAGACAGAGGAAGGCAGCGGATAACATATTTACAGGGCCTGATCAAGTGGATAACGGAACGGGGGTTGCCAGGAGTAACAGGAACAAACATACTAAGAGCCACAAGGAATAGCGAAACGTGGAGAACCATGCTCGCCTACATCATGAAGGGACAGGGCACATAGAAGAAGAAGAAGAAGAAGAAGGGCAAATTTTCCTCTAGACTTGGCATACGTGAGGCCGCATTTTCGTCTATTTACCCGAGGCTCTGACTTTCGGAAAAAAGCTCCTCTGGGTTCCTCCCTGATAGGGTAGGGAGATGGTTAATGTATTTTGTAACTGACCTTGTGTGAATCATAGCCAAACTTACTACAACTTACAGGTTTTATCCAGAATTATCAGGTTATCAAAAGAGGGATTAGTGGAAGAATAAAAGTTTATCTTTTGTCTGTTCAAATAGAAATTTATTGATAGAAAGGAATGACATGAATTGGTAGAATGAGAAGTTAAGGGTATCAAGAGTTCGTAGTAGCCCTTGCAAGAGTGAGTTTATGTATACGTAGGCAGGAACGTATGTATGTATGAGAGTTTATTGTTGGGTAGGATTGTTTTCAAAGTTATCCCTCAGGGTGAATGATGAAAAAGAAGGAGATGAGAGGTGAGAGAGAAAGAGAGAAAGAGAGAGGTAATAATAATGACGATCTCTTGACGTTTGTCAAGGGTACGCTTTAATTACGATTGTCATCTTATCTTTCTGGCGACGGTTGACGTTGCTCAGTCTTTTATTTCGTTTGTGGTGCTCGCAAAGGTCATTTGGGAATTCACTCCCGGATGTGATTCTAGTCTCTCTATATTTTTTTTTTTTAGATGTTTCCTAGTTTTCTATTGGCCGAAAAACATTTCGCATTGAGGTGTGAAATTTCGCAAGTTTTGTGTGTGCTGAGCAAATGTTTTGTAAATTCAGGTAATTTCGATTATTTCTAACAAAACCAATGAGTCAGTGCTTAAGATTTGATTTTTAAATGTAGATCTGGTTTTGTTTACTACGCCTCTCTGTAATAAAGCGACGAGAGTTCGGTTTGCGTATGCGTGGTATACGAAGAATTTTCCTCGAGTGTACACGCTAAGAAAGCTCCACGGTAAAATCGGCCTTGTGTCACATTTCGCCTTTGTAGGTCAGTCAGTTAAGTGCCATACGTGATACACGCTTCGGCGATCATGTCTCGAAAGAAACATGACTGACTGGGCAGAAGATTATCCCGCAGTAGTTTGCCATTACTTTCTGCGGTAGTCTGGTTGCCAGCCAAGGCTATAGAACCCAATCTCTCCTGTTATTTAACCCATAACTAAAGGAAAGAGACGGAGTGATATATTTCCCAAGGGTATTTACGCGTAAGTGAATGCAAGGAATTCAACTGGAATTTGATCTCGGCTCCCCAGTTTCGCGTTCCTAGCCGATATTCACTGCACCACAACGCACATCCGCTTTTATAGGTAGTCTTGTGGTGATACCGACCGAGCAAAAGCGAGACCGGATGTTGGCTCTATGCCGACCAAAAATCGAATGAATAAAAATCATCTCCGCGCAGGTGGATTTGAGCAGATGTTCCGGTTGAAAAATAAAAATTAACCAAATATCAAATTTCCATTTCGTGAGCCTACGCGAATTTTATTTACCAGCCAATGGGAAGCCCAGAATCAAATTTAAGTATGGAAATCCAAAACAAGCTGTTTTGATCCAAAAGGTAGATATAAAAAATGGAGACAAAGCATCGTTAGACAGACGGGAAAACGAGAGGAGAAGAGTGTAATTAATATCCCCTTGACTTAAGTCGAGCGGCTACTATGCTGATTTCTTTCTTTCTCCCTGTCTCCAAAGTACGTATTGACCTCTTCAAAGACATTCCTCAAAAGCACTTATTGACCTCTTCAAAGACATTCCTCAAAGTACTTACTGACTTACTGACCTTAGGAGCGGCAACTTCAAAATGAACATCCCTTTACCTTCAAGATGCTTCCACACTCCTAAGCCTTTAATCTCTTTCAGTTCATCATTATTTGTCATAAACAATTTAACCTCCGTTGGACTTTTCTTTCAAGTATTACTTTATTTGTAAAACATTAATTGAAATATATATATATATATATATATGAAAAGTGTATGTATATAATTATAAATATCAATATATATATATATATATATATATATATATATAAATATGCAATTTGTTATATATATTATATTGTGTACATATTATATATGCGTGGTACTTATTTAAAAGCGCTCAATATCAGTGATAGAGCAAACATATTCATATAGATAGGTGTGAGTTTGTAACTCTGGGTTTCACGCTTTTGCGATCGTTTGTCTGACGATCGCAAAAGCGTGAAATCCAGGGTTACAAACTCACACCTATCTCTCTCTCTCGCTATATATATATATATATATATATATATATATATATATATATATATAAATGTTGTTTTATACTCAAAATTTCCTTTCTTGATTCTATAATTATTTTATGAATTATAGTGGGCTATCTTCCCACAAGGCCAAATTCCGTTAACCTGCTACGGTATACTACTACCCCTCACTACAAACGGAATAAAATAAGATATACCCGCTATAGTGTCTTGTAAATACCAAATTCATTAAATCTTTGTCAGACTCTCTGCCTTAGGACGCAAAGAAACTCAGACGAGAGAAACTGTCTCATCTATGGTAAATAGACCAGAGCCTGACTATGCTTATGCGTGGTCAACGGGGAATTTTCGCCTGTGCGTACGAAAGCCACATCTCGCCTTTGTAGGTAGTCTCTTGTAAATACCAAGTTCACTAAAGCTCTATTCTTATCAGAGATTTTTTTTTGCGTTAGTTTATAAATGCTTAGTAGCTCATCTTTATCACTTCCTTTTTACTCCTCTTTTTTGCTAGCTACTATAAAGAGAGGAAAATTTAAAGAACAACACCCACATTTTGTAGAACATTTTCCCTTAACTCCGGCATCACAAAGCCACATTACGCTGAGTAAGGCTAATCATATTCAATACAATTGTTTCACCATAACAAATAATGATCTTTATTCGACTATTTACTTTCTGAGAGGAAGATGTTTTATTTATTTTAGAGTGCACAACACTTAAATTATAATTTTCCAGATGTTTACACATCGGGATAAAAGCATAATTTACCTGAAAGTCTGATATTTTATTGTCTGCAGAGACAAATAAAATACCCGTTGTATTTGTAATCCGCCATTTTTAGAATTTACAAAAAATACTACCGTTAGATGTGTACGAGTTGACATTGTTTTTTTCTTTTTGAAATAAGTAAATAAATATTTAACATAAAATTACCTTATTGTATCGAATGTATGTAACCTGAGAAAGTATATATAATTAAATCATTTTCATTTGAAGTAGATGATAATATTTCTATGAAGAAATTAATTTTTTGCTGGATATTCTCCTTCGAATTGTTGAAGTTGTGAATATTGACAACAGAATAGGTTAATTACGAAAACATTAATCAGTAGGGTACTAGTAATAACAACGAAAAACATGATTTGACTGACGATATGCTCGACCGAAGGGAAATAACTCACTTTTGACGCCATGTTGGGAAAGAAGCGAGTCGCTAATTACAGACAACAGGAACCAAGAATAAAGTGAAACAAAAGTGGTATGTAATAAAAGGGAAGATTTGCCGTGTCTCTTCGTAGCCAGCAGCTGTTTGAAATTAACATTGTTACAGTTTGAGAACCACTGAAAGATCCACTGATATATTTCGCTCTCACTGGGCAATGAGAAGAGAACAAAAAGCGGGTGAAGAGAATCAATAAGGAAAAAAAAAAAGGATAGAAAAAGATTAATAAAATCAAGGAGAAATCAAAGAGGGGTTCAGGGGTAAACATTGAGAGCATGAAAGTCGAGGGAAGGATAAAAGATGAAAGAGCCGAAAGAAGAAAAAGAAAAGAAAGGGTGGGAAGGAGAAGACAAAGAAGGAGAAGGTGTAGAAAAAGAGAGAAAAAATTTAAAAAAAAAGAGGAATATAATTGCAATTAAAAAGAGTAGTTGAAAAGAAAGGAGACAGAACAGAAATGAAAAGGTAAAGAAGAAGAGAAAGAGAAAGGAAGAAGAAAGAAAAGATGAAGAGTAAATAGAAAAGAAACGTAGGATCGGTGGAACAAAAATGTAAAGTAAGGAAAGACTAAGAAAATAAAATAAGAAAAGGAAGAATAAGGAAAGACTAGAAGAATACAGTGAGAAAAAGTAGAAAAAGGAAAGACTAAGAGAATAAAGAGAGAAAGGAAAGAATAAGGAAAGACTAAGGAAATAGAGGAAGGAAAGGAAGAATAAAAAAAAGACAAAGAGAATAAAAAGAGAAAAGGAAGTATAAGGAAGGATTAGGAAAATAAAGGAAAAACAAAGAATAAGGTACGACTAAGAGAAAAATGGGAGAAAAGGAAGACTAAGAGAATAATTGGAGAAAAGGAAGAATAAGGAAAGACTAGGAGAATGAAGGGAGAACAAAGAATAAGGGAGAAAAAAGAATAAGGAAAGACTAAGAGAATAAAGAGAGAAAGGAAAGAATAAGGAAAGACTAAGGAAATAGAGGCAGGAAAGGAAGAATAAAAAAAAGACTAAGAGAATTAAAAGAGAAAAGGAAAAGTAAGGAAAGGTTTAGAGAATAAAAGGAGAAAAGGAATAAGAAAAGACTAAGAAAATAAAGGGCGAAAAGAAAGAATACGGAAAGACTAAGAGAATAAAGGAAAAAAAGGAAGTATAAGGAAGGATTAGGAGAATAAAGGAAAAACAAAGAATAAGACTAAGAGAAAAATGGGAGAAAAGGAAGACTAAGAGAATAATTGGAGAAAAGGAAGAATAAGGAAAGACTTGGAGAATGAAGGGAGAACAAAGAACAAGTAAAAAATAAAAGAAAAATGGGAGAAAAGGAAGAATAAGAAAATAAAGGGAGAACAAAGAATAAGGAAAGACTAAGAGAAAAATGTGAGAAAGGGCAGAATAAGGAAAGACTAAGATAATAAAGAGAGAAAGGGAAGAATAAGGAAAGACTAAGGAGTTAGAGGGGGGAAAGGAATAATAAGGAAACACTAAGAGAATAAAGAGAGAAAATGAAGAATAAAGAAAGACTAAGAGAATAAAAAGAGAAAAGGAATAATAATAAAAGACTAAGAAAATAAATGGCGAAAAGAAAGAATAAGGAAAGACTAGAGAATAGATGGAGAAAAGGAAGAATAAAGAAAGACTAAGAGAATAAAGGAGGAAGAGAATGAATGAGGAAGGACTAAGGGAATAAAAAGGAGAAAAGGAAGAAAAGGCTAGAAGAATAAAGGGTTGAAAAGGAAGAATAAGGAAAGACTAAGAGAATAAAGGGAAAAAAGGCATAAGGAAAGACTAAGAGAATAATGGGAGAAAAGGAAAGAATAATAACTACGACAATAAAAGGGGAGAAAGGGAAGAATAAAGAAAGACTAAGGAAATAAAGGTAGAAAAGAAAGAATAATGAGAGTCTAAGGGAATAACAGGAGAAAAAGAATAATAATAACAAACTAAGAGAATAAAAAGAGAAAAGAAAGTATAAGGAAGAACTAAGAGAATAAAGGGAGAAAAAGAAAGAATAAGGAAAGACTAAGAGAAAAATGGGAGAAAAGGAAGAATAATGAAAGAGTACGAGAATAAAGGGAGAAAAGAAATAATAAGGAAAGACTAAGAGAATAAAAGGAGAAAAAAGAATGAAAAAAGACTAAGAGAAAAATGGGAGAAAAGGAAGAAAAAGGAAAAACCAAGAGAATAAAGGGAGAAAACGAAACAAAAAAGCGGTAAAGTGTAGATGATTAGAAAATCAAAAGATTATTGTAGAAATTCTAGAAAGAACTTCTAAATGAAAAGAAATCAGTCATTTTTCTCTCATTTTATATTTCTTTGTGTAAAGATCGAAAGAAGAAGAAAAAATTAAGCAATTCTTTTCATTCTATTTTTTTAATATATCTACATTTCTATATGTCGATTATTTTTATTTTTCTATAAAATCTTTCTTTTTATTTTCACCATTTCCTTCTTTTTTCCTCCTGCCATTCATTCCTTTTACCACTCCTCTGTCCTTTTTCCCCCTTTTTTCTTTCTATTTATCTATTGGTTCTTTTTGTTTTTTCTGCTATTCACACCCGTTCCTTCCGAATCTCTTCATTTTAAATTCTCTTTAGCTTGATTTAATCTACCATCTGTTAGTTCTAATTTTCTTTTTTTTTCTATTTCCGCTTCCTGCTTGCTTCTTTACTGTTCATCTCATTCTTGTATTTTTCTTTCTCTCATTTTTTCTCCATTTTTCTGTTTCTATCCTCCTTTTTATTCTCTTTCTTGGAGCGCCTACTATCAGGATCCCTTTCTACTACCTTTTATCTTCTTGCCTATAGCAAGAGTAATTAGTGCGACACTAGATTTGTTCACCTCTTAATGGAGCGCTCTTTATCCCAATTAGTTTTGACAGGATTCACTCTTAATATTTTATTTTAGTTCCTGTTCGTCTAAAATAGTATAATCACTAAAAGCAAAGAATAAAAATTGACTAAGTTTACAAACTGATATATTTAAGTGACAGCGTCTATTTGGATTTAATATACAACTCTTTAACTCTCTGTGACAGTATTGTTTAGTTTCTCCTGTCAAAGATGAGCCATACTTTTTTCGTTTTATGTATAAGCGGCACCTGTAGTTTTTATTTTTATTTTTATTTTTTATTAAAACCCCATCCTCAAATATTTATGACATTAGACCCTTGGATTGTTTGTGCTCAGCAAAAGCGCAGGGTCATGCAGCGGAATGCGGTCTTGCATTATCGTACACCTGAAAACATGAGTCTGGATAGACTTGTTACGAAGCTTTATTGGAGCAAGACAAATTTTTGTTCTGGACAAATTGTTAGTCAGTCAGTTAAGAGCCATACGTGATACACGCTTCAGCGCTCATGTCTCAAAAGAGATATGACTGACTGGGCAGATTATCCCGCAGTAGGTTGCCATTGCTTTCTGCGGTAGACTGGTTGCCAGCCAAGGCTATAGAATCTAATCCGTTATGTTATTTAACCCATAACTAGAAGGAAGAGACGAATTAATACCTTTCCCAAGGATATTTGCGCGTAAGTGTATGCACGGAATTCGACTGGAATTCGAACTCGGCTCCCCGATTTTTTGGTTCCGAGTCGAAATCCACTGTACTACAACGCATATCCAGGATCAAGTGTATCTTCACAAAACAATTAGAAATATGGGTGCAATTTTGGGGTAGTTACTGGAATTCGAACTCGGCTCCCCAATTTTTTGGTTTCGAGTCGAAATCCAATGTACCAAAACGCATATGCAGGATCAAGTGTATCTTCACAAAACAATTAGAAATATGGGTGCAATTTTGGGGTAGTTACTGGAATTCGAACTCGGCTCCCCAATTTTTTGGTTTCGAGTCGAAATCCAATGTACCAAAACGCATATGCAGGATCAAGTGTATCTTCACAAAACAATTAGAAATATGGGTGCAATTTTGGGGTAGTTACTGGAATTCGAACTCGGCTCCCCAATTTTTTGGTTTCGAGTCGAAATCCACTGTACCACAACGCATATCCAGGATCAAGTGTATCTTCACAAAACAATTAGAAATATGGGTACAATTTTGGGGTAGTTACTGGAATTCGAACTCGGCTCCCCAATTTTTTGGTTCCGAGTCGAAATCCACTGTACTACAACGCATATCCAGGATCAAGTGTATCTTCACAAAACAGTTAGAAATATGGGTGCAATTTTGGGGTAGTTACTGGAATTCGAACTCGGCTCCCCAATTTTTTGGTTTCGAGTCGAAATCCAATGTACCAAAACGCATATGCAGGATCAAGTGTATCTTCACAAAACAATTAGAAATATGGGTGCAATTTTGGGGTAGTTACTGGAATTCGAACTCGGCTCCCCGATTTTTTGGTTTCGAGTCGAAATCCACTGTACCACAACGCATATCCAGGATCAAGTGTATCTTCACAAAACAATTAGAAATATGGGTGCAATTTTGGGGTAGTTACTGGAATTCGAACTCGGCTCCCCAATGTTTTGGTTTCGAGTCGAAATCCACTGTACCACAACGCATATCCAGGGTCAAGTGTATCTTCACAAAACAATTAGAAATATGGGTGCAATTTTGGGGTAGTTATGTCTATTTATCTCTGTGATGCAGCTTAAAATACAGGCGCAAACAAATATGACTTGTATTGGATAATTAAGTTAATCAGCCAGGTAACTAGGTTTATCATTCGGATTCCTGTGAATAGAGCGTTTATTAAAATTACATCAGAAGTAGGACAAGAACAGTCTGGTTTCGTTAAAGATACTAACATAAGAATATTTATGAACAGAATGATATCAGAACGTACAATACAAATATAACACGTATACCTATGTTTTGTAGACTACACAAATGTATTTAATAAAGTAAGACAGAAAGACCTATTTGCAATTTCTTTTTTAACCATTTCACTCCAAGCAAAGCAGGACCCCCACTGGTGCGCAGGAGGGGTTACACTGTGAAAAAAAACGAGGTAGAAATGGTATCTAAGAAAGGATTAGAGATGGATGGAAGTCAAGGAGATAAAAGATGGCAATTGACGTTGCATTTAAACTTTTGGAGACTGTAACCATCAGGGAAGCAAGTAAACGGAAAGGGAATTCCACAATGGGAAGTGCGAGAAAAGAAACACTTAGAATAGAAGAGGTGGTTGAATTTAGCTATTTCAAAGGTAAAATTGATTAATGCTAATCTAGTAGCACATATAAATTCATGTCGTCGATGAACCTAGGAAAGAAGCTCATCAGAGCAGTTGCGATAAAAATATTTGTAGGTGGACTTGATTTATGTGGGAAAACATTAGAAAAATCCAGAAGAACTATCCATAGTAAACCTCCTGCATGTTGAAAGAAAGTGAGCGTACAGAAACAAGGAGAAGACAAATATTTGCCTAGATTTATTTAAATATTCTTGCTAGGCCATCTTAAAGGAGCTAAAAGCAGGTATTATTATTGCTAAGCACTATCTTAACAACATAAGATACGCAAATGAAACTATGAATTCGTTACATTCAGTTACGCGAAAGGAAACGTACTAATCCATCTTTTCTCCCTCCAGCTATTGGTTGAATAGCTGGACATTTTGGGTTCTATAGCCTTGTTTGGCAATCTGTCTACCACAGAAAGAAATGGCAACCTACTGCAGGAACATCTACCTAGTCAGTCACGGAAGGTGACTGACTAGGTAGATGTTCAAACAGAGAAAGAAAAGGATTTCCAAGCCAGGAAAGCGGAAAACTAGGACTAATTAGTAATTGCAAGAAGACAGACTGTATGGTCTTTAGCAAGAGAACACATTCTACTCTGTTATTTTATTCATAGATGGAGGAAGAAGAAAAGGATTTATGTCTTTCCAAGAAAAAATGGTCCTATTTCTAAATAGTTCTCATACTACCGTCATTTATATCGTAAAATGTTCAAACTGGATGTGCGTTGTGGTGCAGTGCATATCTGCTCGGAACAAGAAATCAGGGAGCCGAGTTAAAATTCCAGTTGAATTCATTGCATTCACTTACGCGCAAATAATCTTGGGAAAGGTATTAATCCGTCTCTTCCTTCCAGCTATGGGTTAAATAACAGGACAGGTTGGGTTCTATAGCCTTGGCTGGCAACCAATCTACCGCAGAAAGCAATAGCAACCTACTGCGGGATAATCTTCTGTTCTGCCCAGTCAGTCATGTCTCTTTCGAGACATGATCGCCCAAATGTGTTTCACGTATGGCACTTAACTGACTGAATGTTCAAAATGTTCAGTCATTTGTTCAGTTAGTTCAGATATCAACTGATAACATACTACTCCCAAAGATTCAAATCAATCGGAAGTGAGTAGTGCAAGAAAAGAAACTGTTACCATAGGACTTACGGTTCTAGGCAATGCGAACTAATCAGACCTTGCCGACGACATAATCAGCCAGTTAAGAATCATACATGGTATACGGTTGGGTAATCTCTTTCTATCCGTGACTGACTAGGGAGATGTTCCTGCAGTAGGTTGCCATTTCTTTCTGTGGTAGACAATTTGCCAATCAAGGCTATAGAACCCAAAATGTCCAGCTATTCAACCAATAGCTGGAGAGAGAACAGATGGATTAGTACCTTTCCTTTCGCGTAACTGAATGTAACGAATTCAACTGGAATTTTAACTCTGATTTCTCATTCCAAGCCGGTATCTATTGCACCAGAACACACATTCCAACCAATCTAGACAGTCAGTTAAGTGCCATACGTGAAACACACTTGGGCGATCATGTCTCGAAAGAGACATTACTGACTGGATTGAAGATTGTCCCGCACTAGTTTGCCATTACGTTTTGTGGTAGACAGGTTACCAGCCAAGGCTATAGAACCCAATCTGACGCATAACTGGAGGGAAAAGACGAATTAATACCCTTCTCAAGCGTTCTGGCGCGTAAGTGAATGCAAGGAATTCAACAGGAATTCGAACTCGGCTCCCCGATTTCTCGTTCCGAGCCGATATTCACTGCACCGGGCAAAAATATTGCGGCAATAATATTCGTGGAATGGACGAAAGATAGATTTATAGATGAACTAGGAGTATAGCTTGGAGTTTCTCGGGTGTAATGAAAGCTTTAAAATCCATGGTCCTGGAGCTCAGACCCTTTGGGCGTTGGCACGAAAGACTAAAAAGTAAGAGTTGTTTCCAGTTAAAGTGAAAACGTAGGCTGAAAGAAGAATGAATGGATGCAAGTCAAATTTTGATTTCCTGGTATCGATATCAAATAAGTTTTTTTGGTCGTAAACTGAATTTTGAAGGCTAAATAAGTCTTCTGAGTAAATGGTATCATGGCTGAGACTAAGAACTACAATTATACCTACTTAGAGCTAAACACACACACAAACATCTTGCCTTTTATGTATATATATATATATATATATATTATGGATTTACTGCACTATTGTAAGAACTGCAACCTTGAAACTTCTGAATATCGTTTCTTATGTCTTTGTCTATGAGTGTATCAACTTTGATTAAAATCGGATCACTCCTTCTATAACCCGATTTTTTCGATTTTCGATTTTCGATATTTATCGGGGGTACATCGACACAAAACCTAGCTAAGAACACTCGCAGACGCTTCTCGTAGAACTGTGTAAACGTTCAAGAAAATCGGTTCAGCCGTTTCGGAGTCTATAGTTAACGGACAGACATACACACCATACACACAGTGACAAAGTTTCATTTACAAATAAGTTTATATATGAAAGATGTATATTTTTCGATAAAAGTCTATTTTTATGTATATATTTCTGTGAAAGTGCATTTTTATACTTTCATAGTGTTTTGACATCAGTTTGGGGGTTAACTATTTGCCTATAGATGGGACCCTAACAGATGTTACCACTCCGGGTCAGGGTGGACCGGGAACAACAGCAATTAAGAGGTGGTTCCATGACCCTCACAACCTCCCAATCTGAGGTTTTGCTGCCGGATGCAGTTTATCGTAATGCCCAGGACCAGTGAATTAAGAAACTCAAAGTTATTTCTTCAAAATTATCATTGCTGCTTTTTAAGCCGAATCACAGTTTCGTGCCAGAAGAACAATTAGCCTCCGCAGGAGCTAGTTTAAATGTTCGCACTTGAAAGCTGCTTTTAACCGAGTTTTAAATGTAAGTAGGAAGAAACCTATGATTTTATCTATTATTTTGAATATTATTAAATGTAACCTTGTGTGTATGAACTTAGATCACTGGTGCCCCCAAAATACGAATTTGCACGAGATACTAGATTAGCAACTAGATCCTACCCTTTTACAGTGAAACCGATAAAATTCAACCGCAGCTTCTACTCCAACAGTTTCTTTCCTCGCACTTCCCGACTGTGGAATTCCCTTCCACACGATTGCTTCCCCGACGGCTACAATCTCCAGGAGTTTAAATGTAAGGTCAATAGACACCTCCTAACAAACTAACCTGCTCCCATTCTATCAAACACTCTTCCCATCTGCCCAACCCTCATCCTCGGTATCCTTACTCATCTGTCACCTTCCTCCTGACATTCCCTATGTCTAACCACTCCTTCTCTTTACCTTCCCCTATGTAGCCCCATGCGCAATAGTGGCAGTGGAATGCCTTGCTTGGGGTGAGATGATTAAAAAAAATGATTTTATCTTCTTGGTTAGCATGAAAGATGACTATTTGTTGGGTGAAGTTCAGTGATTTAACAATTAATAACATAATAGGAATTCAAAAACGTACGTTCAAGGATCTATTAGTAATGATAAATACATGATTAATGAGATTTATTCACTGATTTTAGAAATTTGAACCAGTAACATTTATACATGAATGTTAAAAGTGTTTTTACACTTAAATATATGACATCTGTTTTAGACGTTCTTATTTAAAAACTATCAGTATAGCCCGGCGTTGCTCGGGTGCAATGAAAGCTTTAAAACTAATCCATGGTCCTGGAGCTCAGACTCTTTTGGCGTTGGCACGAAAGACTAAAAAGCAATAGTTGTTTCCAGTTAAAGCGAAACCGTAGACTGAAAGAAAAATGAATTTTTTTTTTTTTTTTTTTTTTTAATCATCTCACCCCAAGCAAGGCATTCCACTGCCACTATTGCGCATGGGGCTACATAGGGGAAGGTAAAGAGAAGGAGTGGATAGACATAGGGAATGTCAGGAGAAAGGTGATAGATGAGTAAGGATAGCGAGGATGAGTGTCGGGCAGATGGGAAGAGTGTTTGATAGAATGGGAGCAAGTTAGTGTGTTAGGAGGTGTCTATTGACCTTACATTTAAACTCCTGGAGATTGTAGCCGTCGGGGAAGCAATCGTTTGGAAGAGAATTCCACAGTCGGGAAGTGCGAGGAAAGAAACTGTTGGAGTAGAAGTTACGGCTGCATTTTATCGATTTCACTGTAAAAGGGTGGGATCTAGTTGCTAATCTAGTATCTCGTGCAAATTCGTATTTAGGGGGCACCAGTGATCTAAGTTCATCGGAGCAGAAGCCGTGAAAGTATTTATAGAAGAGACACAGGGAAGCCACGTCTCGCCGGTGGGAGAGAGACTGCAGGTGGTCTGCCAAGTCGGTATCTATCACATTACAGACCCTCCTCTGAACCTTATCGAGAAGCCCGAGGAGAACAGTAGGGGCACCCGACCAGATATGGCAGCAGTATTCAATGCACGGGCGGATGGTAGATTTGTAAATGTGCAGGATAGATTTAGACGAAAAAAACTTCCGGGCCCTACACAGAGAACCGACTTTCATAGCAGCGGATTTAGCAATGGATTCGATATAGTCATTCCATTTGAGGTCCGCTGAAAGTGTGAGACCAAGGAGGCGTAGTGTTTTACTCTCTGGGAGGCAAGCCTGGTCCATGCTAATGGGAGGTAGGTGAGATTGTCGATGATGGTTAATTGACAGTAGCTTCGTTTTAGAAGCATTAAAATTTACTAGCCATTTCTTACCCCAGTCCAATATGGATTGGAGGTCTTTTTCAATCTCGGCTGCAAGTTTAGCTTTGACGCCTACACCAGATTTTTGTTGGAGGCGAGAGTAAACTGTGGTGTCATCGGCGTACAAACCTATTTGGGTTCTTATGGAATCAGGGAGATCATTAATATATATCAGGAAGAGTGTAGGACCTAAGATGGAGCCTTGGGGGACACCTGCGTTTGTATGGTAGTTCTGAGAGGCATGTCCGTTTAATACCACTTTCATTGTGCGGTTAGAGAGGAATGACTGGATTAGTTCAAACAAATGTCCAGTTATACCATAGCTCCGCAGTTTACATAGAAGACCAGCATGCCAAACTCTGTCGAACGCCTTAGATATATCCAATGCAACGGTTCGAGCTTCGCCATTCCTGTCGAGTGCCTGGTATATGTACTCGGTGATGGTCGTTAGCATATCAGCAGTAGACCTGGTGAAGCGGAAACCATATTGCTTGTCCGAGAGGAGCCTGTGTGCTGTGAGATGCTGAACCACCTCGGCGTTGATAATGGCTTCGAACACTTTGCCAAAGATCGGAAGAAGGCTGATAGGGCGGTAATTTGCAGGGTCAGAGGGTTCTCCAGTGTTTTTAAATATAGGAACTATAGAGGAAGACTTCCAACAGGCAGGAAAGCAGGAAGCAGATAGGCAGAGGTTGTAGAGCTTAGAAAGGATAGAGGAGAGTTCAGGGGCACATTTCTTTAAGACTATGGTTGGGATTCCGTCACCACCGCTCGCTTTGTGAGGGTCAAGTTTTAAGATTATCTTAGAGACAAGCGAAGGTGTAATGTGGAAATCATTCAGTTGTGCCTCGGTTCTAGGTGAGAAGTCGGGTGTAAAAACTCCAGACGAGTCCAGACTCGAATTGTTCGAGAATCTGCGGGCAAAACATTCAGCCTTATCTGCTGGGGAGGTGAGAACCTCAAATTTGTTGATTAGCGGGGGTATTGTGGACTTGCTCTTGTTAAGTACTCTTTTACAGAGTCGCCAGTAGTCTTTAGAGCCGAATTTAGAGCATGCTATGCGTTGCTTCATTCTGGCAGCAAACAACATCTTAGCTTCGTTAAGTACCCTTTTACACTTATTACGAGCTGAAGTGAAAAGGCGCCTGTTTTGTTCCGACGCATAGTTACGATAAAGTCGGAAGAAATGATTCCGGTGGGCAATGGCAGCCGAACAAGCGGGTGAGAACCATGGAGACGAATGAGATTTAAGCTGGAATTTCCTAGCAGGGATGAAGGCATCAATGCCAGCCTTAACCCAGGAGGAGACCTCGGATGCACATTCTTCGATGGGAAGACTAAAGACGTTGTTCCAAGGGATGTCACAGAGGAAGTCTCGGAACGAATCCCAGTCTGCTCTTTGATAGCAGTATGATATTCTACTTGTCTGTGTTTCATGGGTCGGGCGGGAGTGGAGTGAAATATTGACGGACACTACAGTGTGGTCAGAGTTTCCAAGTGGGCAGAGTTGTCTGGTAGTGCAAGAGTCTGGGATGGAAGTGAAGCAGAGGTCTAGAAGTGAGTTCCTTCCGTTAGGGTTGTCGCAGAAACGCGTGGGGAAGTCCACTACTTGCGTAAGGGATTGGGTGATTGAAAAGTTCATGGTGTGGACACCAGCAGGGTCAGTGACAGCGTTCTTCAGCCACTTGGTGTGGTGGGCGTTAAAGTCACCAAACACGAATACATGGGCAGAGGGATGGGTAGAAATGGCTTTGTCAATATTGTCAGAAATGATGTCAAGTAACGAACAGTCAGGGGAGGAAGGAGAGCGGTACAGAAAGAAGAGATAGCTAATCGAGCTGAGAAGTGAGAGGCGGAAGCACATGAAAGAATGATCTGGGGATTCAAAAGATGACACCCTAGCTAAGGGAAGGTGTTCGCTGACATAGACACCAAGCCCATGCATATGAACATTGGAGTCCTTCCTGAAGAGGGGAAGGTAGCCAGGAACGCAGAACTCAGATGAGGGGATAGAAGGGTTAAGATTAGTTTCACATAGGGCTAATATATCAGGTGAGTTATTATGGAGGAAAGAATCTACGCTGGGGAAGTTGGTGCGGATGCCGCGTATGTTAGTGAAAGAGATGCAGACAGGTTTGTAATGGATGTAAGTCAAATTTTTATTTCCTGATATCGATATCAAATAAGTTGTTTGGTTGTAAACTGAATTTTGAAAGTTAAATAAGTCCTGTAAGTAAATGGTATCATGGCTGAGACTAAGAACTACAATTATACCTACTTAGAGCCAAACACGAAGCAAAAGCTAAAATAAAAGGGCTGAAAAAATGCAGACATACAGGCAGATAAACAAACACACACACAAACATCTTGCCTTTTATATATATATATATATATATATATGTTGTCGATTTTATGCACTATTGTAAGAACTGCAACCTTGAAACTTCTGAATATCGTTGCTTATGTCTTTGTCTATGAGTGTATCAACTTTGATTAAAATCGGACCACTCATTCTATAACCCGATTTTTTCGATTATCGATTTTCGATATTTATCGGGGTTACCTCGACACAAAACCTAGCTAAAACACTCGCAGACGCTTATAGTACAACTGTGTAAATTTTCAAGAAAATCGGTTCAGCCGTTTCGGAGTCTATAGGTAACGGAGGCACACACACACACGCACACAGACACACACACAGACAAAGTTCCATTTATAAATAAGTTTAGATAGATTTGATAAAATTACCAACTAAGACTACATAAAGAGAAAAGGAATTACAGCGAGACAGAGAGAGAGAGAGAGAGAGAGAGAGAGAGAGAGAGAGAAAGTGAGTGAGAGAAAGAACTTGAGAATAGGAAATACAATTGTGTTTGAAAGAAAGCGAGAAAGACTTAGAGAAAATAGGAGAGAGAGAGAAAGAAAGAGAAAGAGAGAGAGAGAGAGAGCGATTTTTACTTATCGTACAAAAGATTCGACTTACTTTTGTATGTATGATTTTAAATATTACTGTATCTAACATTACATCTTACCTTCTTGGTTAACAAGAAAGGTGACAATTTGCGTGAATTCAAGGATATCATAGTAATTATATATTTTTTACAATGATGTTCGCCCTGTAGGGATGAGCCTCTTCACCTGTTCAATAGACGTGATTGAGGGTGGTTGCTGGAATGTGCGTGGTATTGTGAGTCTTTGCAGTGAATTGTTAAGGAGTGTAGTTCCTCTGAACACTCTTCATATAAATAGGGGAACCTTGATGTGGTGTAATGGTTAGCAAGCTTGACTCTCTGGAACCTACTACAACTGAGTAGTGAGTTCGGTCCTCACTGGGTAACCCATACTTGAGGGTCATGCGTGGCAGTGTGTTAAGAGGCGCAACTTATACTGATATATTTTCTTTAATAATCGTGTCCCCGCCCCCAAGCAAAGCATTTTATTGCCACTGTTATGCAGGAAGAGGGTAAGAGAAGGATGAGAATACTGATGAGAGTGAGGTAGACGGAGAAAGGAGCATGAGAGAGAGGATGCAAGTTAGTGAGACAGGAGATGACTTCTTACTTTACATTTGAATTCTTGAAGATTGTAGCTGTCTGGAAAGCAAGTAAGCGGAAGGGAATTCCACAAGCGGGAAGCGCGAGAAAAGAAGCTGAGGGAGTAGAATTCGCGTTTACAATTTATCGATTTCATAGTAAAAGGGTGAGACCTACCCTTGTGGCTCGAGTAAATTAATATACGAGGGGGCACCAGTGAGCTAAGTTAATCGGAGTGAGGAAGATAACGGTTACCCTTAGACTTGAACATGTTAAGATTGTAGTGATCGAGAAACAACCTCTTGGGGATCGGTTCCACAAGGAAGTAGTTGATGTGAAGAAGTTACTCGAGTGGAATTTACATCTCACCAAAGAATTTTTTTTTTAATCATATCACCCCGAGCAAGGCGGTAACGCCACTGAAGCGCAGGGGGCTACGTAAGAGTGAAAAGATTGGAAAAGAGAAAGCCGGAGACCACATCCTAAACACGGAAAAAGGGATGAGCCTCTTCACCTGTTCAATAGATGTGGGTGGATTGTGAACCGGGCGATAGTTTAGTCTATCTACTCCAATTGAAAAAAAAAAAAAAGAAAGTGTGAAAAGATTGGAAAAGAGAAAGCCGGAGACCACATCCTAAACACGGAAAAAGGGATGAGCCTCTTCACTTGTTCAATAGATGTGGGTGGAGTGTGAACCGGGCGATAGTTTAGTCTATCTACTCCAATTGAAAAAAAAAAAGAAAAGAGTGAAAATATTGGAAAAGAGAAAGCCGGAAACCACATCCTAAACACGGAACAAGGGATGAGCCTCTTCACCTGTTCAATAGACGTGATTGAGGGTGGTTGCTGGAATGTGCGTGGTATTGTGAGTCTTTGCAGTGAATTGTTAAGGAGTGTAGTTCCTCTGAACACTCTTCATATAAATAGGGGAACCTTGATGTGGTGTAATGGTTAGCAAGCTTGACTCTCTGGAACCTACTACAACTGAATAGTGAGTTCGGTCCTCACTGGGTAACCCATACTTTCGTGCTTGTGCCATAACTAAGTGGCGCTTAGAAGATCAGCTCTTCATGGAAATAGTAACAGAGCAGCGAGTATTCTTCTCCGTCTCGTTTGTGAGAAATGGATTGGAGGGTGGGAAATAATTCGTCATCCAAAAGGACGCGGAGAGCTTTTTGGCTTCTATCAAAACTGGAAGGCGAAGACTGGACAGAACCTGCCCATATATGGCAGCGGTTCTTTATTTTCGGCCTGATCTGGCTCTTAACGCGATGAATGAAATTATGTTTGTTTGAACCTGTCACAGTATCGGCTCGGAACGAGAAATCGGGGAATCAAGTTCGAATTCCAATTGAATCCATTGCATTCACTTACGCACAAATACTCTTGGGAAAGGTATTAAACCGTTTCTTCCCTCCAGTTATGGGTTAAATAGCAGGACAGATTGGGTTCTATAGCCTTGGTTGGCAACCAGCACACCGCAGAAAGCAATGGCAACCTACTGCGGGATAATCTTCTGCCCAGTCAGTCATGTCTCGAAAGAGACATGATCGCCGAAGCGTGTATCGCATATGGCATTTAACTGACTGACTGAATATAATAGTTGGAATCATGATTACGGCATATACTGGGCATAAAATGGGGGACCAGTTTTATATTGTTATGAAATAATAAACTGATCCCACACTAATTACTACTTAAGAATATAATACATCTCTTCCCCCTCTAGCTATGAGTCAAATAATAGGACAGATTGGGTTCTCTAGCCCTGGCTGGCAACCAATCTGCCGCAGAAAGCAATGGCAACCTACTGCGGCATAATCTTCTTCCCAGTCAGTCATGTCTCGAAAGAAACATGATCGACGAAGCGTGTATCACCTAATGTATTTAACTGACTGACTGAACAGTAATACAGGTAAGTTACAGGTATTTTTTAAGTTCAAATATGATATGTTTTAGACGTCCTTATTTTAAAATACTATAAAGTTGACTGGTTACAGATGAAAGCTACATAAAGAGAGAATGAATTAGAGAGAGAGGGGGAGAGAGAGACAGAGAGAGAGAAAAGTGGAGAGACACTGATATAAAAAGTTAGAGACAGAAAGAGACAAATGTCTTAGAGATTAAAAAAGAGAGAATGCCTTAGAGAACGAGAGAGAGAGAGAGAGAGAGAGAGAGAGAGAGATAGAAAGAGAAGTGGAGAGACACTGATATAAAAAGTTAAGAGATGGAAAGAAACAAATGTCTTAGAGATAAAAAAAGAGAGAAAACCTTAGAGAGCGAGGGAGAGAGAGAAAGAGAGAGAGAGAGAAGTGGAGAGACACATATAAAAATTAAGAGATGGAAAGAGACAAATGTCTTAGAGATAAAAAAAGAGAGAAAACCTTAGAGAGCGAGGGAGAGAGAGAGAAGGAGGAAGGAGAGAGAGAAAACTGAATTAATTTACGGTTTTATGTATCAATTTACATACTATTGTAAGCAGGGTTTGGCACCTCGGCGTGGGTAGTGGTTAGCAAGCTAGAATCATTGCTTGTGAGTAGTGAGCTCGTTCCTCACTGGCTACCCCATACTTTCGGCATGTGCCACATCTAAGAGTCGCTTAAATAGTATAAGCAGGGCTACACCTATGATCTTAAAATTAATTTTAAACTGTTGATAACCCGTAAAAACAAATCAATTATACAAAAAACAATGGTTTTAGCAAATAAAACGGGCTCCACATGTAACACGCAGAGAAAATAATCACATCATCCCAATTTGGACGTTCCAAGCAACACCGAAGAGAACAAAGAAGGGGTTTGGAAGGATGCCCTTCCCCCAACAATACTGGAAAGCAAGATAACAATTAGCGGACTTGAAAAACCTAACTTCATTGAAAAAAAAAAACCCAAAAAAAAGGTCTTATGAATTTTTTCTGAAATTAGTACTGATAATTTGACCAATGAATACCGAATGTTTCCTTATAAGGAAAAGGCTAATATTTCCATTACCATTAGCTTATCTAGGCTTGCATCTATCATTTTACCTTTCATTACATAAAATGGATCTGCGCTGTGGTACAATGGGTATCAGCTCGAAACAAGAAATTGAAGAGCAGAATTCGAATTCTAGTTGAACATGTTGCATTCACTTACGCGCAAATACCCTTGGGAAAGCATTAATCCATCCCTTCTCCCTCCAACTATTGGATAAATAGCCGGAAAACTGTCTACTGCAGAAAGTAATGGCAACTTACCGCGGAAAAATATTCTACCCAGTCAGTCAACTCTTTTTCGAGACATGATTGTCCAAGCATGTATATCACATATGGCAGTTAACTGACTGACATACAGAGGGAAAGAGGCATTTCAACGTGGTGATTGAGTTCGAGCCTTACCGAGTGCCCCATTTTTTTCGGAATAAAAATGAACAGGTGAAGAGGCTCATCCCTTGTTTCCTGCTTAGGATGTGGTTTCCGGCTTTCTCTTTTCCAATCTTTTCACTCTTTCATATATTTTTTTTTCTTTACTTCAATTGGAGTAGATAGACTAAACTATCACCCGGTTCACACTCCACCCACGTCTATTGAACAGGTGAAGAGGCTCATCTCTTGTTTCCTGCTTAGGACGTGGTTTCCGGTTTTCTCTTTTACAATATTTTCACTCTTACGTAGCCCCCGCGCTTCAGTGGCGTTACCGCCTTGCTCCAGGTGATATGTTTTAAAAAAAAAGTATCAGGTAATATAAAGAAGAATGAGGAAATTAAATATGTAACGTAATAAAAGAAGGAAAATGAAATATGAAGATGAATAAGAAATAAAAAAAGATTAAATAGATAAAATGAAAAGAAAAGAAATAAAAAAGAGTAAGAAAATAAGAAGAGAAAGAAAGAAAAAAGAAGAGAAAAGAAAGGATAACATGTAAGCAAATTAAAAGAAGGGTAAGAAAATAAAAGAACGACATTTGAAACAAAAGAAAAAAAAACACACTTAATTTAGCCATAAATATGGTTATATATGCATCAGCATTTTTAACCTTTTAAGCCTAGATTAGACGGTTATCTTTCCTGTATATCCTACTAATCTACACAGCTAACCTGCACTTTATATCATACGGCTTTCTGCTGCCCATACATTGGTAGACACCTGGCTATACTCTATGTATTCTTGCACTTACCGTACGTTCAGAATAATCAGGTCTCATCCATTGACCAGTATAAGTGATCTTTTTGCATGACACCTTTGCATTTCACTGCCACAAATCTCGTCTGTTAGAGTCTGTCATTGGACGCATCTAACATCCTCTAACCGAAGTCTTTACCGGAAATGAAAGGCAGAATGTGATTGAGTTTGTGTTTTGTTTAACGGCATATCAACCTCCGTGGGAAATTGAATGCCAAAACGGTTTTAAGGTTGATTTAATCAAATTTAATAAAATGTTTTTCTTTTTATTCATTTTTATTTTAGAAAACTGAAAATGTCTTCTAGTTTTGTATTCAAAAATGTTTTGCTGAGAATAATGTTTTTCTTAAAAAATGTTATGGTATTAATTTTTTCTTCAAAAATGTATTGTTGATTATATTCTTCCTTCAAAAATGTATATTTTCCTATAAAAGTCAATTTTAAGTATACATTTAAATAAAAGTGTATTTTTATACTTTTATAGTGTTTTGACCCCAGTTTGGGAGTTAACTATTTGTCCATAGCTGGGACCCTAACAGGTACTACCGCTCTGGGTCAGGGTGGACCTGGGATCAACAGTAATTAAGAGAAGGTTCCATGCTCCTCACAACCTCCCAATCAGAGGCTTTGTTGCTGGATGCAGTTTACCGTCATGGCCAGAACCGAAGGTGATTGAGAGTTTTCCTGGTTACCGATTGCAGTTATAGAACCCAGTCCGCTTTACTATTTAACTCATAGCTGAGGGAAATAAGTTGGATTCTTACCTTACCAGAGGTTATTTTTATCTCAGTGAATGTAACTTATTCAACTCGAATTCAAACTCGGCGTCTACGGTTTCTCATTCTGTTTCGCTAAGCACTGCACTGTCCGTACACGAAAGACACCCACAACTACCCACGTTACTGCTGCTACTACTTCTGCTGATAATAATAATAATAATAATAATAATAATAATAATAATAATGAAAAACTGACAAATTCCAACAAGGAAATAGCAGAATATTCCTTATTACGAATGGGAGGAAGTATTAGAAACCAAATCGGCCGATCAGTCAGTCTGTTAAGTGTCATAAGTGATACGAAAGAGATATAACTGACTGGGCAGAAGATTTTTCCGCAGTAGATTGCAATTAATTTCTGCATTAGACTGGTTGTCAGCCGAGATTATAGAACTCAATCTGTCCTGCTATTTAACCCATAGCTAGAGGGAGAAGCGGATTCAAACTTTTCCAATTTCAGTTGGAATTCGAACTCGGTTCTTTAACTTCTCGTTCCAAGCCGATATTGACTGCACCACAATTCCGATAGTGAGGAAGAAATAATAAAAGAAACAAAAGTGTGGGAGTGTGAAACAAGTAAAAAAGTGAAACAAAAAATAAATTAATCTCTCTTTCTTCTAATCTAAACTTATTTATAAATGGAATTTTGTCTCTGTCTGTGTGTGTGTGTGTCTGTGTGTGTGTCTGTGTGTGTGTATCCGTTACCTATAGACTCCGAAACCGCTGAACCGATTTTCTTGAAAATTTACACAGTTGTACTATAAGAGTCTGCGAGTGTTCTTAGCTAGGTTCTGTGTCGAGGTACCCCCAATAAATACCGAAAATCGATAATCGAAAAAATCGGGTTATAGAAGAAGTGGTCCGATTTTAATCAAATTTGATACACTCATAGACAAAGATATAAGAACGATATTCAGAAGGTTCAAGGTTGCAGTTCTTACAATAGTGTAGAAAATCGATAATATATATAAATAAAAGGCAATAAATTTGTGTGTGTGTTTGTTTATCTGCCTGTATGTCTGTATTTTTTCAGCCCTTTTATTTTAGCTTTTGCTTCGGTTTTGGCTCTAAGTAGGTATAATTGTAGTTCTTAGTCTCAGCCATGATACCATTTACTCACAGGACTTATGTGGCCTTCAAAATTCACTTTACGACGAAAAAAACTTATTTGATATTGATACCAGGAAATCAAAATTTGATTTACATCCATTCATTTTTCTTTCAGTCTAGGGTTTCGCTTTAACTGGAAACAACTACTGCTTTTTAGTCTTTCGAGCCAACGTCCAAAGAGTCTGAGCACCAGGACCATGGTTTAGTTTTAAAGCTTTCATTACACCCGAGCAACACCGGGCTATACTGCTAGTATAGATATATACTAGCATTATAGTATAGTATATCTTTTAGTATATATATATATTAGCAGTATAGTATATCTTTTATATATATATTATCGATTGTCTGCACTATTGTAAGAACTGCAACCTTGAGTATCGTTTCTTATGTCTTTGTCTATGAGTGTATCAAATTTGATTAAAATCGGACCACTCCTTCTATAACCCGGTTTTTTCGATTATCGATTTTCGATATTTATCGGGGGTACCTCGACACAGAACCTAACTAAGAACACTCGCAGACGCTTATAGTACAACTGCGTAAATTTTCAAGAAAATCGGTTCAGCCGTTTCGGAGTCTATAGGTAATGGATACAGACACACACACAGACAAAGTTCCATTTATGAATAAGTTTAGATATATAGTCATCCACATATAATCCTGTTTCGCTCCGTCACAGCTAGACAGCCAATTCCTTCCAGCTGGGTTGAAACCCGATCGATCTGACATCAGTTGGAGAATCTACCCCAAAGCTCTCTTTTATAAGTAAAATATTGTTAATTAGCTTATTGATGTCACCTTCAGCTGCTCCAGAGTTTCGTAGGCTGACCTGTCTGTCCACTCTTCAGGCGTTACCAGCAATTTCCTTATACATTTGCTTCTACTTCGATTTTTCTTATATATATAAAGCGTAACCCAAAACAACGTGAATTTTTAAAGTGTGTATTGGCAGACATGAGCAAATGGCAGCACTGCGAAACAGTGGCCTCACGAAGTAAACACTCTGCCATTTCAGTAACCATGGATCAGTGGAACGGGCAACAGCGTGCGGTAGCCATAAAAAATGTTTTATAAAAACAGTGATAGTTTGACAGCTGCGCAGAGGGTTAGGGCTAGTTAAAACGTTCCCGTTTTTTTTTACCCTGTTGTATATATATATATATATATATATATATATATATCCTCAAAATAAAGAGAACAAATAACGTATAAATAAAAGAAAATAAATCTCACACAACATTAACAGCAATTCCATCCACCTATAAATAGTAGTAAAATAAAAACTATCTACACTTCCTTAAAAAACCATATATCCCAATATAAGAATTACCTAAACTAAACGAAAAAGTGACCTGTTCAAAACTATCCCACACCCATCTCCTAACCCAAAGCGGTATCTCTATGACTACAAACTGACGACTAGATCATACTGAACTCCCAACCCACATTCACTTACATCGTTTTCATTAACAGCGGCGCCACTCCAATCACACAGCGATAGCAGTAAAATAAACAAAAAATGTCTACCCTTCCAAAAAAAAAAAAAACATAAATCCCAATATAAGAAGTACCCAGACAAAATAAATAAGGAACCTGTCTTAAACTAAGCTACCTCTCCTAACCCAAGCCAACATTCACTTCAACATCATATCACCATAAATAAACCGTTTTCACCATTTAATTTTCATTTCAACTTATCACCGGATGAGAAGGGCACGTAGCAGCTTCGAAACGCGAAATTTTTTGTGTAGTGATACTATCAATTTATAAACCATTGCAACAACCATTACAATACTATATATATATATATATATATATATATATATATTTGAAGTACGTAAATTTTGGCAGCATCTTTTCTTTTATGCACGTTGTATTAAACAATAGAGACAACTTAGTCTTGCAGATTTTCTTTTGTATTTTCTTATATTTTCTAATGAGGCTTTTTATTTCCGAATTATGTTTATACAAATATTGTCCATATGATAACCGAGTAATTTCGAGCGTCATCGTTCATCATCAGGGTCAAATTTACAGTTTTAAATATCAACAATTGTCTTGTAGCAGAAAACGTCTTACGACATTTTGAAGAACTAAATAAACGTTAAGAAATCTTTTTAAAAATTCAAATTTATGTAAACACGTGCAAGCGTGAAAATATGTGACCACGTAGAGGCGTGAATTATCAGATAATATGGAATATTTAGAATTGCTAAAGATTTTTGAATAACGTAAAAAAATACATTTAGGGAATTTAAAGTTCAAGGGAAGTATCTAATTATATTTCAAATATGCACTCTAAACACATTGAAGTATGTGTCCAAAAAGTTGGTAAGCTGTGCAATTGATAGGAGGTTTATTACTTCTGATATGTAGTAACTCTAAATTTTATCTAATGTCTGTGTGTTGATCAATAATTTTAGTATTGTCTATAAGAATTTTACGAATGTCAGAATGGAAACAGTATGTGACATAAGATATTTAAATGCATAATTTATATATATATATATATATGATACAGCGAAACAGATCTGTCTGTGGATGACTATATATATATATATATATTGTCATCCGCAGACAGATCTGTTTCGCTGTATCTATATATATATATATATATTGTTATCCGCAGACAGATCTGTTTCGCTGTATCACAGCTCATCAGAACGGTTAGACTCTGATTGCTATCTAAGCCGGGCTCGAAACCCGGCCGAATTGGCGTCAGTCGGCGACTCTACCCCTGGACTACGGGGCATTCGGTGGAAGAAGGAAGTCTTTTTAGCGCACATCAAATTACGCGCCAAATAGCTAGAGTGATCCAATTCATTTTACTGAATGAGCGCTGTGTGTGTGTGTAAATATGGCTGTGTAATTTTGATTCCTTTAAAAATCGAGAACAATCGCAGTGTCTACTTTCAATCAACATCGAAAAGAAGAAGAAAGATAAGTAAAAAAGAATAGTTTTAAGCGAAATTCTACGACTGAACGGAAGTCTACGATCTCCGAGAGAAAATATTTTCTTGTTTCGCAAAGACTGCATTTCCGGTTATAAACCAAACTGAGCACTGATTACCTAAATGTATCTAGACGTTCTAAAGTGCCTAATCTTGTCTTAAATCATGTTGAGAAAAGATAGCCTTCGCTAGTCTGAAGCTATGGCTTCCTGGACATCAGGGACAGAAGTAATAAAACTTATAATGAATGGTCAGGTTGGGAAAACCGGTCGCATTCGCCACAAAAGTATGAAAAACTTTATTGTAGTGTGGTTTAAGAGGACAGTATTTATGTATTTGGCTATAGATGTCAGTTTTATAGCTTACAACATCGCAGATTTTAAAAAGTGATTTTCTAAGAGAAGCGTAGATGTGGCACAAAGCCGAAAGTGAGGATTGAACTCACTACTCAATCGCAATGATTCTAGTGAATTACCATTACACCAACTCGAGGTGCCCACCGCAGATTTTATAAGTACTAGAATCTTTTTGCAAGACGCTGACGTCTATGTTAAATGGGTACAATTAGACTTGCTTTCTTTAGGATGAATAAAAACCGTGAAGTAGGGGGTTTTCCAATGTATATAAAAAAGAACCAGCTTATTCAAATTTTATCGATAGCTTTGCGAAATTGTGGCACTTTCCAAAGGGGCCACACGCTTGGATCCACTCTCCAGGCCGATAACATCAATGATAAATTGACAATGAGATTTGAACCTGAAACTTATGGTCATAAAACGCAAGTTTTAAGAACTCGGCCACGAGTACACTCATTTTAGAGCAATTGTTACTCTATGGCAAGGCGTCCAGTATAAGTTGATTTTTTAGTGCAGCTTATGAGCGGCACAAGGTCAAAAGTATGCAGCACCCAATGAGGATCGAAACCATTCAGTCAGTCAGTTAAATGCCATACGTGATACACACTTCGGCGATCATGTCTCTAAAGAGACATGACTGATTGGGCGGAAGATTATCCTGCAGTAGGTTGCCATTACTTTCTACAGTAGACTGGTTGCAAGCCAAGGCTCTAGAACCCAATCTGTTTTGCTATTTAACCCATAAAAGGAGGGAAGAGACGGATTAATACCTTTCCCAAAGGGTATTTGCGCGTAAGTGAATGCAAAGAATTCAACTGGAATTCGAACTCGGCTACCCGAGTTTCCGTTTCAAGCCGATATCCATTGCACCACAACGCACCTCACTACTCAGTTGTAATAATTCTAACGAGACAAGCTTGAAAACCATTACATCACGTCGAGGTGTCCTAGTAATTTTCTAAGCGCAGCTTAGATATGGCAAGGGCGAAAATAGCGAGCACTCAGTGAGGATAGAACTCATCACTCAATTTTATTGATTCAAGCGAGACAAGAATGCTAACCTCTACATCACGTCGACACTCTTAAATGATTTTCTAAGCGTAGCTTAGATTGGGCACAAGGTCAAATATATGGGTCACTCATTGTAGATAGAACTCACAATCCAGTTGTAATTGAACTAGCGAGAAAAGTCTGCTATCCATTTCACTGGGCGAAGGTGCTCAAAGACACTCAGCATAGTATTCGGTTAGAAAAGATGTTTGTATTTTTTTCAATAGATATTGTTTTAATACGTGATCTTCTTTCACACGTGATTGAAATTTAAAGCATACTAGCAGTGTAGCCCGGCGTTCCTCGCGTGTAATGAAAACTTTAAAACTAATCCATAGTCCTGGAGCTCACACTCAGCCTAAAGAATTTTTGTGTGAAGTTTGGTGGGAATCGGATAAAAATTGTGGATTTATATAAAGGACATACAGACAGAAAAACAGACCCACACAAAAACATCTTTCCTTTTATATATATATATATATAAATATATATATATATATATATATATATATATATATTATTGATTTTCTGCACTATTGTAAGAACTGCAACCGTGAAACTTCTGAATATCGTTTCTGGTGTTTTTGTCTATGAGTGTATCAAATTTGATTAAAATCGGGCCACTCCTTCTATAACCCAATTTTTTTCGATTATCGATTTTCGATATTTATCGGTGGTGCGGTGATACGGAGCGAAGCGAGGGACTGGATGTTTGCAATCTCACGACCAACAAGCAAATGACCAAAACTCGTCGGTGCGCATCCGGATTCTCGCAGATATGGCGGTTGAAAATTAAAAATTAATTAAATATTAAATTCCAGTTCGCGAGCCTCTGCGAATTTTATTCATCAGTCAATGGGAAGCCTAGAATCAAATACAAGTGTGAATTCCCAAATGATTTGCTGCGATCCAAAAACAAGATATAAAAAGCCGATACAGAAAGCATCGCCAGACAGAAAGACAAACAGACACACCCAGACAGACTCGAGAGAGACGAGTGTAATTAGTATCTCCCCTTGACCCAAGTCAAGCGGCTTACTATGCTCGCCTCCCTTACCTATATTTTCCTTCTTTGTCTCAAAACTACTTACTGACCTAAGGAGCGGATACATCAAAGACATTCCGTACTTACAACGCTCCCACATTCCTAAGCATGAATTCTCTTTTCAACATTTTAATGCCATGAACATTTTAACGTCCGTTGGACCCATACTTAAAGGATTACTTTAATTGTAAAAACCTTAATTGATATGTGTATATATAAAATGCATTTCTCAACTCAATTTACTTTTCGTGATTTATAATCTTTTTATGACTTATAGTGGGCTATCTACAACGAGGCAAAATTCCGTTAATCTTCAACAATATACAACTACCCTTCAACAGAACGACTACCCACTATAGGGTACCTTGACACAAAACCTAGCAGACGCTCTTAGTACAACTGTGTAAATTTTCAAGAAAATCGGTTCAACCATTTCGGAGTCTATAGGTAACGGACACACACACACACACACACACACACACACACACACACACACACACACACACAGACAAAGTTCCATTTATAAATAAGTTTAGATACACATTCTGAAATGTGTCTATTTTAACACATATTCCTCTATGAATCACGTGAATTTAAAATGTTTTAAAATTAAAATTGAACGTGGAGGCCAATGAGATATATTTTAACCTGTTGATACACTTCTGGAAAGAGGGTGGTAGAACTTGTTAGGGTCCCGGCCATGGGTATATAGTGAACCCCAAAAAAGGTCAAAAGAGGAAAATAAAAAATACATTAAAAAAATTACCAGCAGTACATAAAATAAAAACAAAGCTCACAAGAGAATAATTTTTTAGCTTTAAATGATTAATATGGAGTTGATATGTCGTTAAATAAACAAACCAAATTAGACCATTTCCGAAAAGAAATACAAAAAGCAACCAAATATGCTAAATAATTTTTGGCGGACCTGAAGGAGACTACCACCACCTTTAAATTTGTCGTTTTTCATTTTTGGTTACTTTTTTCAGCGCAGTCTTAGGGGGGCTCAGTTTCTCATACAACGTTATAGTAAATTGATCCTCTATTTTGGAACCACTCGCGTTGGGGGTCGTTTTGCTTTTTTGTTTTTTTTGTGGGGACGAGTTGTTGCTCTTGTTTTTGCTTTTTTCAAGTTTTCTTCATTTCTTACGATGGCATCTTCCTCGGAATCTCCAAGAATGGCTTTATTCAAAAATTACGCAAAGGATTCAGTTGTTGAATATACGCAAGCAAAAAAGTTAATTGCACTGTATCGATTTACTATATAAGATTGTATGAAAAACTGAGGCCCCCCCTAAAAGTGTTTAAATGTTGAAATTTTTATAAAATTTTTGTCAATCGGAAAGTTCACGGTTTAATCGATAAGATTGCACTGAAAAAAGTTAAAAAGGAAATTGATAATCAACCAGTTTACAGGTGGTGGTAATGTCGTACTGTCGAGTGGCTCCAAATGGAGGATCGATTTACTATGAACGTTGTATGAAAAACTGAGCACCCCCTTAAAATTGTTTCAATATTTAAATTTTTCCAAATTTCTTTTATCAATCAGAAAGTTTAGAGTGTAATCGATAAGATTGCACTGAAAAAAAGAAAAATAACAAATTTAAAGGTGGTGGTAGTCTCTTTCAGGTCTGCGTATTTTAAAAAAATTATTTGTAATATATGCTGCATTAGTGTTTGAGATTGAAATTACTACTTCGTCGTAATTGAAATAGCGAGATCGGCTTGTTATCCATTAGACCACGTTGAAGTGCAGAATGAAGGTTTTCTAAGCGTACATTAGATGCGGCTCAAGGCCAAAAGTATAGGACACCTAGCAAGGGTCGAGCTCAATATCCATTCGTAATTGCGCAACAATCTGAGAAAGATATTATATAAAGCGATTTAATAAAAATATCTTAGTTATGGTACAAGGCCGAGATAATAAGGCTCACAGTGAGGATCGAACTCCCTACTCAGTCGTAACTAATATAGCTAACCATTACAGCGTGTCAAAATGTTCGAAGAAGTTTTACGAGGCCGAAAGTATGGGACCGTCAAGGAGGATCGAACTCACTACTCAGACTTAGTTCATCTAGCAAGACAAGCTTGCTAACCATTATACACCGAAGTGACTAAACGTGGTCTTTTAAGCGTAGCTTAGATGTGGTACAAGACCGAATATTTGGTGTACCCAGTGAGGATCGGACTCACTATTCATTCGTAATTGATCCAGTGCAACAATCTAAGAGTGATAATTTATAGGGTGATTTAATAAACTTATATTTGTTGTGGTACAAGGCCGAAAATATAGAGCATACTAAGTTTCTATTCAGTAGTAACTGATATATTGAAACAACTTACTGGTAATTAAAAACAAGTCAAAATGACCAATGGTGGTTTTCTAAGCGTGGCATGAGGCTGAAAGTATGTGACACTCAGTGAAACTCGAACTCACTACTCAGTCATAACTGATATAGCGAGACAAGCTGGCTAATCATTGCAGTCAGTCAGTTAAGTGCCATACATGATACACGCTTGGGCGATCATGTCTCGAAAGAGACATGACTGACTGGGGACAAGGTTATCCCGCAGTAGGTTGCCCTTAGTTTCTGCGGTAGACTGGTTGCCAGCCAAGTTATAGAACCCAATCTGTCCTGCTATTTAACCCATAACTGGAGGGAAGAGACGGATTAATACCTTTCCCAAGGGTATTTGGGCGTAAGTGAATGCAAGGAATTCATTCCATTACAATTTCATTACAATTCATTAACCATTACAATATGTCGAAAAATAAATATTTTAGACTCTTGAAAAAATTTTAACATTAAAAAAAATTATTTCTTTTGTTAAAGCTTTGTTTTTTTAATTTTATTTTCTGAAGTATGAAATATGAGATCTGAAATAAAAAAGACTTAAATAATTAAATAATTAAATTAATCATTGGCACTTTTTTCTTTTGTTTCAAAACTACGGGAAAAAATATTCACATTTTTTGTTGACCAAATGAATTTTTAAAACGTCGGAATATAAATTAAATATATAGGCTAATTTTTTTTTTTAATAAAAAATATTTTAGTCGCGTTTGACACGTGTGATTTGATTTCTGTGACGTAATTCAGTAACCATCTTAGATCTTAGATGTTTTACGGAGCAAATGTAAACAATCGGTTCCATTGGTCAAAAAGTGCGAAAGGGAAAATTGCGCAACTTAAATTCAAAAAGTATGTGTCGACCTGGCTTCCCTGTAGATATGTGACCCTAGAATGTTTGAATGGAGTAGCTTAAAAACTGTAGGCGTGCTTAGCTTACAGTCACACACAGACTCACAGATTGCCTTTTATATATATAGATAAGTCAATCGACTAAAGCAGAAACAATGTTGAATAAAATGTATCTTAGTCAAAATTTAGTTTGTTACCTCTTCTACCCAACAGTGGCCTTTTTTTATAATCGTGTGGCCCCAAGCAAGGCATTTTACTGCCACTATTGTGCTGGGGTGGACGGAGAAAATGCATGAGAGAGAGGGTGTAAGCTAGTGAGACAGGAGATGACTATTGACTTTACATTTAAATTCCTTGAGATTATAGCTGTCGGGAAAGCAAGTATGCGGAAGATAATTCCACAAGCGGGAAGTGCGAGAAAAGAAGCTGTAGGAGTAGAATTTGCGTTTACAATTTATCGGGTTCACAGTAAAAGGGTGGGACCTAGTTGCTAATCTTGTGGCTCGAGGAAATTCATATATTGTGGGTACCAGTGAGCTAAGGTCATCGGAGCAGAAGCCGTGAAAGTATTTGTAGAAGAAACACAGGAAAGCCACACTGTGTCGGTGGGAAAGCGACTGTATCCTAGCTGCCAAGTCGGGATCGATCACATTACAGATTCTCCGATGGATTTGGTCGAGGACACCGAGATGGAAAGCAGGAGCACCCGACCAGATATGGCAGCAATATTCAATGCACAGGCGGATGGTAGATTTATATTGCATTTTATATTCTAATTAAAAAAAAAAACTTGCAAAGAGCGTGTGTGGCATCCTCATGAGCCTTCAATTAAGAATTAAACACAAAGTTCCGTCATGTGCATCAGTCTTAAATAAAGGTTGAAATTCCTGGATAAGGAATTTCAACCTTTATTTTTATTTGAAGTGCAGTGATAGAGAAGGTAAAAACGGGCTTAACATGTAAACAGAAAACGAAAATTAATGGTTATTTAAAAATGAGAAAACTGTACCAATACCAAAACTAGGATTCCACCCACAGATATCTTGAATTTGCAACTGCTGGAAAACGATGTGTGTCGGGCATCAGGTCTTTATCTTTTGTATAATATTGCATAATATTGTCTCAGAATTCTTGGAATCTTCTAGCTGTACAGTTTGAAATAAATTCACTGAGAAAGATCCACCTGTATTACCCACTATTTTCTAATTTGTTGCATTTTTAAGTCATTTTCGACCAACATGCACCCTGTTTATCCCTAGTCAGTCAGTCAGTTATGCGTGATATACGATTGGTCGATCATGTCTCTTTCGATCCATGACTGACTAGGCAGAAGATTTTTCCTGCAATATGTTTCCATTTCTTTCTGTGTTAGACTGGTTGCCAATCAAGGGTATATAGCCCAAACTGTTCTGCTATTTAACCTATAGCTGGAGAGAGAAGATGGATTAGTAACTTTCCAAAGTGTATTTGCGCGTAAATGAATGTAACGAATTCAACTGGAATTTAAACTCGGCTTGGGATCCATTGCACCAGTAAAGGCGAAATGTCCAACTATATGTTCTGTGTAGACATCTTGTCGAATATTCACAGACATTCTAACGGCATCCGGCAGCAAGACCTCTGATTAGAAGGTTGTGAGGTGCGAGGAACCATCTCTTAATTGCTGTTGTTCCCAGGTCCAACTTGACCTGGAGTGGTAGCACCTGTTAGGGTCCCAGCTATGTGCAAATAGTTAACCCCTAAACTGGGGTGAAAACACTATAAAAGTATAAAAATACACTTTTATGGAAATATATACAAAAAAATGAATTTTTATAGAAACATATACATTTTTTAAGGAAAAAGATATTACCAGTAATACATTTTAAATACAAAACAGAGGACATCTTCAGTTTGCTAAAATAAACAAAATAAAAAAATTCATTAAAGTATTACTAGATTAACTTTCTCACTATAATCGAACTTAAAAATATCTTAAAATCCAACCTTTTTTGTATTAAATGACCCACAGAGGTCGATATGCTGTTAAACAAATCTCAAACTCAAACTCAAACAGAATTTCATTCTGTCGTACCGTACCGTACTGTTTTAGATGTATGGTTACAGGAAATATTTCATACAAGGGGAAGTGTTGAAAAAGCTTGAGCAAGTTTTCCACAGTATATCCGTTAATCTCACTTCAAAGCTTAACCATGTCACATTTGGTAGTGATGTGGGGACTCTTAAAAAAACCAATTGTCTATAAGCATTAGTACTTTCGAAAAATGACTGACATGCCAGAATAAACACTTTGGTCCTGGAGCAGTATAGTATCTGTGCACAAAAAAAAATATATATATGTGCCATTATTTTTATAGAAATATATCCACTCAATAAAAAACTAAAATTGATTTCAATGTCGGGAAATCCTGTTTCAGTTTTACTCTTAAGTCAGTGTCCTGTAATTGGGTTTGACTGTATAAAAGTCTAATTTTGAATGATGTTCATTCACAGACTTCAAGGATGAAACCTTTTGAGTCCTGGGAGTAGAAGGAATTGTTTCACCAAAAAAATGTGAATTTTTAAAAACTTTGCATAAAACCGGATCCTGAAAGGTTTTTTTTTTTTTAATAAATTGGCATTGAAATTCCTTTAAGGAAAGTGAGTTGTGCTGCATCACCAACTAGAAAAGATGACAGAATTTTTATTGTGAAAATAAGTATTATGATGTGAAATTGCTACTGATAAAATAATTATTACTCTTTGATTACAATTGAACACTTTATTGGCAGAAATTTTGTTTATCTTCATAGAAAATTTATTATATAATTTTATGTGTATCAATATGCTGCATTCAGTACTTCCCCCTGTTTGCTAAAAAAAAACAGTATAGCCTGATGAAAAAAGGCCCCAAACTTAAAAGTTTTATCAAAATGTTTCTTATTAAGTGAAAAAGACTAAAGTATTTTAAATTTTTCAATCCTTTCTAACATTTGAAATTTTCACTTGCTCGTTTAGATGGCATTTTCACTATGGAAATTGAAAAAAAATTAAACACTCTGATCTTGCCTTCTTTCCGGTTTAATTATGCAACAACTTCTATTCATTAAATTTCTACTGATTAGTATAGACGACTTATGGCTCATCTAGTTAATTGTTTAATTGACTTTGCATTCATTTGCACCTCGTTTCTTTGTCATTTCTACGAAGATTAATCTGCTGAGGTTCTCTGGTATTTCATTGTTGTTATATATTTCGCTTATCCCTTCGATATATTTATCGAAATCCAAATAGTTTAAGGTTTTCAACAGAGGAGATAAGTTGAGAAAGAGCAAGAGAATAGATAAAGGTCTTAATAAGAAAATACTGATGAGAGTGGGGTGGACGGAGAAAAATGCATGAGAGAGAGGATGTAAGTTAGTGAGACAGGAGATGACTATTGACTTTACATTTAAATTCCTTGAGATTATAGCTGTCGGGAAATCAAGTATGCGGAAGGAAATTCCACAAGCGGGAAGTGTGAGAAAAGAAGCTGATGGAGTAGAATTTGCGTTTACAATTTATCGCTTTCACAGTAAAAGGGTGGGACATAGTTGCTAATCTTGTGACTCTAGGAAATTCATATATTGTGGGTACCAGTGAGCTAAGGTCATCGGAGCAGAAGCCGTGAAAGTATTAGTAGAAGAAACACAGGAAAGCCACACTGCGTCGGTGAGAAAGCGACTGTATCCTAGCTGCCAAGGATTTTTTTTCCCAAGTTTTAACTTCAATGAAACTTTAGAACTAACAGAGAAATTATATCGGTTCACAGGATGAAGACATCAATACAGATTCCTTTTAAATCTCATCACATGCATGACAAGGTAGATATAAGAACCCAAAGCTATTAAATCTTTTTCTAGACTATATTCTTCTTATTCTTCAATGAGCCCTGCCCTTTCAGGACATAGGCGATCATGGCTCTCCACGTCTCCCTATCCCTGGCGGCTCTTAGTACGTTTTCTTCTTTTACACGTAACCTCCGTTCTGTCACCCACCTGCTCAGGCCCTTCAAATATATTATCCGCTGCCTTCCTCTGTCTCTTTTTCCTTCTATCTGGCCTGTCAGTATCAGGTTCTCTAAGCCCTCCTTCCTCATTTTATGTCACAGGAACTTCAGTTGTCTTTTCCTGATGCTCACTATTAATTTTGTTCTTTGCCATTCTTCCAACACCTCATCATTGCTCACATGCTCGGTCCATTATATCTGCAGCATCCCTCTGTGGAACCGCATTTCTGCTGCTTCAACTTTTTCCTTAATCTTCGATGATATTGTCCAGCATTCACTGCCGTATTGAAGAACTGACATCATATTATATCTAGTACTCTCTTCTTTGTTTCTAGTGACATTTTCCCTTGTCTTAATACTTTACTCAGCTTCTGGAACTTCTATTCCTTGGCCATGCCAATTCCCCTTCGGATCTCTGTGTCACACTTTCCATCTCCTGTTAGAACACTTCCTAGGTATTTAAATTTTTTGTACTTACTTGATTCTAGTATCCCTTGCCTGTACTTGGCATTTTGGGTTGCTCTTTTTGCTGATGTTCTACGCAAATACAAACACAGATGTGAATAGAAGTACGCTGATAATTAAATTATTCTTTAGGACATCTCAAACAAATCTACCCAGAGAAAACAGCATTTCTGTTTTCGCTTCTGCAACCAGTTTATTGACGACTAGCAGTATAGCCCGGCGTTGCTCGGGTATAATGAAAGCTTTAAAACTAATCCATGGTCCTGGAGCTCAGACTCTTTGGACGTTGGCACGAAAGACTAAAAAGCAATAGTTGTTTCCAATTAAAGCGAAACCGTAGACTGAAAGAAAAATGAATGGATGTAAGTCAAATTTTGATTTCTTGGTATCGATATCAAATAAGATTTTTTCGTCGTAAACTGAATTTTGAAGGTTAAATAAGTACTCTGAGTAAATACTATCATGGCTGAGACTAAGAACTACAATTATACCTACTTAGAGCCAAACCCGAAGCAAAAGCTATTTTAGCTTTTGCTTCGGGTTTGGCTAAAAAAGGGCTAAAAAATACAGACATACAGGCAGATAAGCAGACACACACACAAAAATCTTGCCTTTATATATATATATATATATTATCAGTTTTCTGCATTATTGTAAGAACTGCAACCTTGAAACTTCTGAATATCGTTTCTTATGTCTTTGTCTATGAGTGTATCAAATTTGATTAAAATCGGACCATTCCCTCTATAATCCGATTTTTTCTATTATCGATTTTCGATATTTATCGGGGTACATCAACACAAAACATAGTCAAGAACACTCGCAGAAGCTTAGAGTACAAATGTATAAGTTTTCAAGAAAATTGGTTCAGCCGTTTCGGAGTCTATACTTAACGGATACACACACACACACACACACACACACACACACAGATACACACACACAGACAAAGTTCCATTTATAAATAAGTTTAGATGAGAGTGATATGCTGATGATATAGACATAGTCGGGTTGAAAATTTTCTTCGAAATTAGCATGGACCAGTCTAGTCACCCTGATAGTAAAACACTGCCCCTAAGTTATATGATCAGTCAATTAATGCAATATGTGATACATGTTTGGGCGATCATGTCTCGAAAAGACATGACTGACTGGGAAGAATATTTTCCCGCAGTTGACTGTCATTAGTTTTTGTGGTAGACAGGTTGCCAACCAAGGCTATAGAACACAATCTGTCCTGCTATTTAACTTATAGCTGGATGGAGAAGAGATGTATTAATATCTTTCCCAATATAATTGAGTATATACACCAGGCTCTAGACAAGAACGGTGAAGCCCGAACTGTTGCCCTAGATATCTCCAAAGCGTTTGACAGAGACGAGCATGCTGGCCTTCTACGCAAGCTGCGAGGTTTTGGTATAACTGGACAATTGTTTAACCTTATCCAGTCATTCCTTTCAAATCGCACAATGAAGGTATTATTGAACGGACATGCCTCCCAGTACTATCATATGAACGTGGGTGTCCCTCAAGTCTCAATTCTAGGTCCTACGCTTTTCCTTATCTACATTAACCATCTCCCAGATGTAATAAGATCCCAAGTAGGCATATGCGCTGACGACACTACGGTTTACTCTCGCATCGATCAAAATCTGCTGAGGCTGATAAAACAAACCTCGCTGCCGAACTTGAAAAGGACCTCCGATCGTGGCGGACTGGGATAAGAAATGGCTCGTGAATTTTAATGCTTCCAAAACGAAGCTGCTATCTATTAACCATCACAGACAATTGCTCCTACCCTCCATTAACATGGATCAGGCTATTCTTGAAAGCAAAGCAATGCGCCTCCTAGGCTGAACTCTCACAAGAGAGCTCAAGTAGAATGACTATATAGAATCCATAGCTAAATCCGCTGCTAAGAAGGTCGGTTCTCTGTGCAGGGGCAGGAAGTTTTACCTGTCTGAAACAATCCTGCACATATACAAATCTACCATCCGCCCGTGCATTGAATACTGCTGCCATATCTGGTCGGGTGCTTCTGCTATCCACCTAGGAGTCATTGACAAAATCCAACGGAGAATCTGTAATGTGATCGATCCCGACTTGGCAACACTTTCTCATAGGCGCAATGTGATTTCCCTATGTCTTTTCTACACATACTTTTATGGCTTCTGCTCAGATGAACTTAGCTTACTGTTACCCCCATACATGAATTTGCTCGAGCCACAAGATTAGCAACTTGGTCCCACCCTTTCACTGTGAAACCAATAAATTGTAAACTTAAATCCTACTCAGATTCTTCTCTCGCACTTCCCGCCTGTGGAATTCACTTCCGTTTACTTGCTTCCCCGACAGCTGCAATCTTCAACAATTTAAAAATAAAGTCAATAGTCATCTCCTATCTCACAAACTTGCATCCTCTCTCTCATGCTTCTTTCGCCGTTCACTCCACTCTCATTAGTATTCTTATCCTTCTCTTACCCACTTCCTGACACTCCCTAAAACCTGTCAGTCTTTCTCATAACTTTCTTCCTATGTAACCCCCTGCAAAACAGTAGCAGTAAAATGCCTTGCTTTGGGCGACACGATTATATAAAAAATGATTGAAGAAGTAGGGTGTCATTATTTAGTATTTCAAAGTTTTGAATTGCCAATGATTTTTCGTGGAAGAGATAGTTGGGTGCTTTTTTTTTCTTTATCTTCTCCACGGTGATTTTATTGTGGCACTATCTCTAGGTAGAGGCCATTGACATCAGAGTGCACCCATTCATTGATAGGTACTAATTTTCTTCTTTGGTAAACGCTCTTCAAATGCACGCAGGGGCAGTTAAGGCAGTTTAGTTGCCGACAGGTTAAACAAAATGAAAATTCTTTATCGAGACATCTCATTAAGTTTCAGGGACAAAGGCGTCTTTAATTTCCGCAAAGAAAGACAGAAAGAAAAACGGAAAAAAAGAAAAGAAAAGAAGGAATAGAAACGGAAAGAGAGAAAGGTGACAAAGAAAAAGGAATGAAGAAATGAATGAATGAAAGAAAGAAAGAAAGAAAGAAAGAGAGAAAAACAGAAAAAGAGAAAAAAGAAGGAATATAAATGGAAAGAAAAAAGGCGACAAAGAAAAAAGAATGAAGAAATGAAAGAAAGAATGAAAGAAAGAAAGAAAAACAGAAAAAGAGAAAAGAAAAGAAGGAATAGAAACGGAAAGAAAAAAAAGTGACAAAAAAAAAGAATGAAGAAATGAAAGAAATAAAGAAAGAAAGAAAGAAAGAAATACAGAAAAACAGAAAAGAAAAGAAGGAATAGAAACGGAAAGAAAAAAAGGTGATAAAGAAAAAAGAATGAAGAAATGAAAGAAAGAAAGAAAGAAAGAAAGAGAGAAAAACAGAAAAAGAGAAAAAAAGAAGGAATAGAAACGGAAAGAAAAAAGGTGACAAAGAAAAAAGAATGAAGAAATGAAAGAAAGAAAGAAAGAAAGAAAGAAAGAAAGAAAAAAAGACAGAAAAAGAGAAAAGAAAAGAAGGAATAGAAACGGAAAGAAAAAAGGTGACAAAGAAAAAAGAACGAAGAAATGAAAGAAAGAAAGAAATATAGAAAGAAAGAAAAACAGAAAAACAGAAAAAGAGAAAAGAAAAGAAGGAATAGAAAAGGAAAGAAAAAAGGTGACAAAGAAAAAAGAATGAAGAAATGAAAGAAAAAAGAAAAACAGAAAAAGAGTAAAGAAATGAAGGAACAGAAACGGAAAGAAAAAGAATGAAGAAATGAAAGAAAGAAAGGAAGAAAGAAAAACATCAAGCAAGGAATAAATGAATAAAGAATGAATGGCGTTATCGGCTACGGTTTCCGAACACTCCGACTGTACCTTCGTAGAGAGGTAAAACACCGCCAATGTAGCCTCCTGGGTATGAGAATAAAGTACCTCCGCGTCTTGGATATGACAATAAACTGCATCCGGCAGTAAAGCCTCTGATTGGAAGGATATCAGGAGAGTAGAACCACTTCTTAATTTTAGTTCTTTCCAAGTCCACGCTAACCCGGTGGGGGTTAGCACCTGCTAGAATCCCAGCTATGGGCAAATACATTTTTGAGGAAAAGAAAAATATTATTAGCAATACATATGTGTAGAAAAATATTACTAGCAATATATTAAAAAAATGATATACCAACAATACATCTGACACTTGACAAAACCTCTTTACAAAAATACTTCTAAGAAGACTTGTCTACAAACTGATTTCTTATAGAAAATACACATTCTATGTATACGAATCTATTGCAAAATTATTGGTAGCGTTCAGTTGGCGTTGATATGCTGTAAAACCAAGCGAAACCAAAAGGAATGAACGAAAGAAAGAATGAAGAATGAAAGAGAAAGGAAAAAAAAGAAGAAAGAAAGAGTAAAGCAAAGCGAGAAATAATTACTGAATGAAGAAAGTAAAAAAAAAAAAAATTAAGCAAGCAGGAAAGAATCAAAGAAAGAATAAATGAAAGAGAAATGAAGAAAAAGCAAAGGAAAAAAGAATGAAAAAGAATTGGTACATTTTCGTTGTAAGTCTCAACGCTTTTCCCCTTCACATTTATCCAAAATAGCATTATCTCTGTGCAAATGTATATGCTGAACTCAAATCAACTGTTCGTTAGGGAAGAAACTTACCTTTTTTTATCTAAATGTCCATAAAGAAACGAATTATATCTCGCACTTTTTCTCTCCCGTAACTCTCACGAAGTCATGTAATTAACTGCAGAATGACGTACTGCGTAATGCAACGAATTTTGGCAGATGTTTGCTCGATTTTTCTTCATTTACTGATACTTCCGGCGATGTACTTCCGGTAAAAAAGTAATGCGCTATTGTATTTCTACGCTTGTTACTTTCATAACAGGAAGTACATCGCCGGAAGTTTCAGTAAAGGAAGAAAAACGACCAAAATTCGACAGAAAATTCTGCCTACGTAGAACGTCATTCTGCAGTTAATTACATGACTTCGTGAGAGTTACGGGAGAGAAAAATTGCGAAATATAGTTCGTTTTTACGGACTTTCAAAGAAAAAGAGGTAAGTTTCTTCAATAACTAATTTTTGATTTGAGTTCAGCATATACATTTGCACAGAAATAATGTTATTTTAGATAAATTTGAAGGGGGAAAAGCCGTCGGCACCTAAAACAAACATTTACCAAAGAATTAATGTAGAAAAAATAAAATCATTAAATGAATAAATTAGGAAAGGATAAAGAAAAAAGCCACGAAGGAAGTGTAAAGAAAAAAGAAAGAAAAATGAAAAGAAAGATATAAAAGGAAAAACAAGAAAGAAAAGAAAAAAATGAACGAAGGAAGAAACCATCAAACGTACAAGAAATAAAAGAATGAAACATAAAAAATACGAAACAACAAAGCAAAACAGGAGGAAACTACGAAGTAAAAACAAAGAAAAATGATAGAAATTTAAAAAGGAAAGAAATAATGAAATAAATAAGAAAATTCAAACAAAAAAAAGCTTGAAGAGAGAAAAGCGATTTTTTTAAAGACAGATGGAGTTAAAGTGAAATAAATAAAGAAAGAATGAAAGAAATAAAAAAGAGGAAATAAAAACAGAAATATGGATAAACAAAGAATGAATGAACGCAACAAAAGAAAATTTAATCGAGCTAAGAAGATAGACGATAAAAAAATAGAAAGAGATGTAAAATAATAAAGAAATGGAATTGAAAAAAAAAGTAAAGGACAAGCAAAGAAAAATGAAACCATGAAGGAAAATAAAGAAAGAAAAATAAAAGAATGGAAAAAAACAAAGCAAAATGAATAAAGAATGAATGAATGAAAGGAATAAGAGAAATAAAAAACGAAACGTGTGAAACATTTAAAAGTCAACAGGAAAATAAAATTTAAAAAAAATCAAAGATTAAAAACAGTTCTTTTTCAAATAAACTGGACGAGGGAGAGAAATTCACATGAAAGATATTTAAAAAAGAGAACAGAATTAAACAAGGAAAATGGACGAAAAGAGAAAATATATGCAAACAAAGAAAATCTTTACCAATAAGCTGTTCGTAATCTTCTTCTTCTATGTGCCTTGTCCCTTCAGGACGTAGGCGATCATGGCCTTCCAGGTCTCCCTATCCCTGGTGGTTCTTAGCGCGCTTTCTCCTGTTACTCCACGCAACCCCCGTTCTGTCATCCGCCTGCTCAGGCCCTTCAAATATATTATTCGCTGCCTTCCTCTGTCTCTTTTTTCCTCTATCTGGCCTGTCAGTATCAGGTTCTTCAAGACCTCCTTCCTCATTGTATGTTCTAGGAACTTCAATCGTCTCTTTCTGATGCTCAATATTAATTTCCTTTTCGTTGCCATTCTTTCAAATACCTCATCATTGCTCACATGCTCGGTCCATGTTATTCACAGCACCCTTCTGTAGAACCACATTTCAATTACTTCAAGTTTTTCCTTCATCTTCGAAGATATTGTCCAGCATTCACTGCCATATTGAATAACTGACATCACAGCAATCTAGTACTTTCTTTGTTTTTAGTAAAAGTTTCCTATCTCAGTACTTTGCTCAGCTTCTGGAACGCGTCCTTGGCCATGCCAATTCGTCTTCGGATCTCCGTGAAGCACTATCCGTCTTCTGTTAAAACACTTCCCAGGTATTTAAATTTTTTGTATTTGCTTGATCTTAGTATCCCCTATCTGCATTTGGCACTTTGGGTTGCTCTTTTTGCTTATGACTATGCATTCGGTTTTCTTGTCACTCTCTTCAACTACCTTCTGTAGGGGGTCTTGTAGTTTCCCTTCCGTGTCTGCAATCAGCACTGTATCATCCGCGTACCTTAGGTTGTTAAAATTGTGGCCTCCGATGACAAATCCTGGCAAAACATCTAATGTCCTCAGAATAGTCTCTTTGTACAAGTTGAGTAGATCCGGTGAAAAGACACATGCTTGTCTTACGCCCCTTTCTATCTTTGTATACCTGCTGAACTCGTTACCTGTCTGTATGCAGTCAGTTTGCTGCCAGTAAAGATTCTTAATTATTCTAAAGTCTTTCCTAAATATGTCGAGGGTGCTTAGCATCTCCAGCAATTCTTTGTGGCGTATTTTGTCGAACGCCTTCGTATCATCGATAAAACAAGTCCCTTTTCATTTCTATTGTCCTTTTAGAGAGTATCCTAATAATAAATATGGCGTTCCTTGTTCCAGTGTCTTTGAAGAACCAGCACTGTCCTTATTCTATCTTTGTCCTAATTCTGTTTCTCACGCTGTTCATCAGGATTCGGATGATCAGTTTTGTAATATGACTCATTAAGGTGATAGTTCGATGTATTTTGTACTTGTTTACATTTATAAAAGTGGATATCTGTGTGTGTCTCTGTGTGTGTGTATGTCTCTCTGTGTGTGTATTAGTGTGTTTTCATTCTAACGAACCTTACTGGTCCGATTTCAATCAAAATTGGATCACTTGTCGATCATGATATAAACCTTTGATGTAAATAAAAACTTTTCAAATCGATTTACAAGGTACTGCAGAAAAAAGCGAAACGCTTGGAATTTACGAACTCTTCTCTTCTGAGGCGTCTTATCAAAAATTCAATCAAAATCGGGAAACTTGTAGATCAAAGTCAAAACATTTGATGTACACAAAAATGTTTGAATCAATGTATAGGGTTCGTCAAAAATCAACAACAAACATAATTTTGGGTGGTCTTTTGTGCGCTTGTATCCATTTCTCCAAGACGTTTAACCCAACCTCAACCAAAATCGAGTCACTTAGATCAAGGTCTGATGCCCTGATATGAGAACAAAAATTTTAATTTACACACAGGGTGCGGCAAAAATTAAAGGAAAATATTGCTTTTTCCGATCGTTTATTTCTCCGAAACGCTTAGTTGTATTCCAACATTCCAACCAAAATCGGGTCTTTTTTGTAACTTCTACCTTATCATATTCCATAAATACTTCACGTTTTCTACATGGTGTCAACCTCTCCAAAGTTGCAGGAACAATGCATCCACATATTCTCCGCCATAATTTCAACGTATCACATTACATGCTCTCGTAACGCCCGTTCCACTTATCCCAATTTTACAAACATCATTCCCGGGCTATAAAGTCACTATCAAATGAAGAACAAAGACAGTGTATCAAATATTAAAATAAGTGAAAGAAAACAGCGATGTATAACTATCTGACCTTTTATAATCCTTAACTATGCTTTATATATTTACATATCGTTTATTGTCAGTCATTACACATAAACAAATGGAATTTGGTCCAAAACTAATTCCTAAAATTGAAAGAAATTCACTCTTAAGCAAATTTAGGAAAAAAGGACGGCAGTAAAGAAACAAGGTAATATTTCATCTTTGTGCACTAAAATCCCCCCCAAAAAACAAACAAAAATATTTAAAAAAACAAAAAAAAAAATTTAATCTTTGTGCACCCAAAAAAAAAAATATATATTTGAAAAAACAAAAAAAAATTTTAATCTTTGTGCACCCAAAGAAAAAAAAAACAAATAAAAATATTTAAAAAAACAAAAAAAATATTTAATCTTTGTGCACCCAAAAAAAAACGAAAAAAATATTTAAAAAAACAAAAAAATATTTAATCTTTGTGCACTCAAAAAAAAACAAAAAAAATATTTAAAAAAACAAAAAAAAAAATTTAATCTTTGTGCACCCCAAAAAAAAATATATATATTTGAAAAAACAAAAAAAAATTTTAATCTTTGTGCACCCCAAAGAAAAAAAAAACAAATAAAAAATATTTAAAAAAACAAAAAAAAAAATTTAATCTTTGTGCACCCAAAAAAAAACGAAAAAAAACATTTAAAAAAACAAAAAAAATATTTAATCTTTGTGCACCCAAAAAAAAACGAAAAAAAATATTTAAAAAAACAAAAAAATATTTAATCTTTGTGCACCCCCACCAAAAAAAAACAAAAATACAAAAACAAAACAAAACAAAGCAGTATGTCAAAAGAGCAGTTATATTTTTACACATTTGACAATGTTTATTTGCAAGCTTACAATAATATGAGAACTAAGTCAGTCAGTTAAGTGCTATACGTAATATATATATATATATATATATATATATATATATATATATATAGATTCTAGCTCTCTCCTCACCCCCGTATAACCTTCCCTTTCTCTCCACCTATGTATCTGTCATCTCACCTGCTTTCTCAGCTTTCTATTGTTCCTTTCTAACTAGTTTGTACTCCTCACTCTTCTCTAATTAATCTTTTACATTTATGTAGCCCCCTGCACATCAGTGGCGTTTCCGCCTTGCTTGGGGTGAAATGATTAATATATATATATATATATATATATATATATATAAACAAATTCTTTGTCATACAAAATTTTATAATAGCCAGGAATAAGCGTAATTTAAATGGCATTTTTACTAAAAACTAAAAAAAAAAACAACCTTTTTGTCCCAGACCTTATCAAATTTATTTCTGGGACTAAGAGAAGTGTAATATAAAAGATGATTAATAAATGAGAGGAAAATTGCAAGAAAAACTAGAGTCTAATAACATAAAAACCCAGCTAGCAGTCACTCTGTTTACAGCGGGAAGGCTTGCGGAATTTGATGTATAAGGACTCTAGAACCTTTAAATTATATAAAGAGTGGTAAAATAGAGAAACAGTCCACACTCAAACCAAAAACACAATTCCTGCTATTTATAACATGTTGTGCAATGGAAGATCCAAATGTAGTAACCAGTTGGCCACTGCTAGCAGCCGGATTCAAAATTCTAGGCGGTAAATAGAAACAAAGAAGAGAGTACTGGTTTGCTATGTGACGTCAGTTCTTCAATATGGCAGTGAATGCAGGACAATATCAACAAAGATGAAGGGAAAACTTGAAGCAGCTGAAATGTGGTTCTACAGAAGCATACTCGATATAAGGTGGGGGATCAGTTCCATATTACAATCAATATATAAACTGACCCCTCACTTTGTGGTCACAGCAGTTTCCATACATTTATATTCCTGAGATCCAAAAGCACTAGGATGCATTCCAGGAGCTGAGAAGAGTATTAAGAAACAGGAAAATTTCCCTTGAAATAAAGAAGAGAGTACTGGTTTGCTATGTGACGTCAGTTCTTCAATATGGCAGTGAATGTTGGACAATATCAACAAAGATTAAGGGAAAACTTGAAGCAGCTGAAATGTGGTTCTACAGAAGGATGCTGTGGATATCATGGAGCAATAACGAGGTTTTGGAAATGATGGAAACGAAAAGGAAGTTAATACTGAGCATCAGGAAGAAACAAATGAAGTTCCTGGGACATGCAATGAGGAAGGAGGGCTTGGAGAACCTGATACTAACAGGCCAGATAGAGGGAAAAAGAGACAGAGGAACGCAGCGGATAACATCTTTAAAGTGCCTGAGCACCTAGATGACAGAATGGGGGCTGAGAAACGTTACAGGAGAAAGCGTGCTAAGAGCCACCAGGGATAGGGTGACGTGGAGGGACATGATCGTCTACGTCTTGAAAGGACAAGGTATATTGAAGAAGAAGAAAGAAATGCTGTTTTATCCTCAAATCCAATATATATAAGTAAAACATTTGTCATTTAGCTGATCGTTGTTACATTCAACATCCCGATTCCAGAGTTTCGTAGATGGAACTTTCAGTAATCACTTCATCCACTCATCAGGGGATATTAACAACTGAATACTTGTACTTTCTGATTGTTTTTATATTTATTTTTCATTGGAGCACTTTATTCTCTCTTTTGATAGTGTATGTGAATGTATTCGGGCCCTTGCGCTTCTTTGAGCAAATGTTCGTATTGCTTTTATATCTATATATACCTTTGTGTTTTTATTACTTATTTATTATTTTTGGGAATATATGTAGCGAGACCAAATGAAAGAAAAACCCGGAAAATTAATTTTTTTTAAAGTGTATAATTACTCTTATTCGTAGTTGTGTGTTTGTATACATTTTAATTTTCAAAGACATTTTTATAAATTTATGAATAAAAACAGTTATTTTCATATTCATTTCTTTATAAAATAGCACAAATATTAAATTACAGTTGGTTCGCATATTTTTAGAATCTTATAAATATAAAATTGTTCTTGCAAATAAGCATTCTAATAAATAAACAGGGTTTATATCTTTTTGTCAGTTCTCCTCAAGTATAAAGAAAATATATAAAATTAGGTACAAGGTAACCAAAAACATTCTGTCTGTTTTATTAGTCATTGAATGAAGTTGAAATGTATACGAAATGCGTGTAGCAATTGGTTTCAAATTCGGACAGCAGGAAGTAGAAACATCAGACGTTATAAAAACACGTGCACCGTGCCCGGCCATCAGTTATAAGCCGGATAGCTGTGAGAAGGATAGAAGTGTCTGGAGATCTCGTTCGGGGCTGTTTGTTTTACGACTTCAAAATGAGCTTATCAGCAGCTGCATCAAGTCGCCGCATATGTCAAGCGTTTGGGGATAGTACTGTGGATGAACGTACTGCAAGGCGTTGGTTTCGAAAATTCAAGTCGTGAGATCCATGATGAGCTTCGCAGTGGACGACCACAGGTCTTGAATGACGGCGTCCTGAAGGCGACCATTGAAGTGAACAGAAACGTGTGGTGAACTTGCAAAACAGTTAAACGTTTACGATGAAACAGTTAGACTTCACCTGCACCGCCTAGGTAAGACGTACAAACTGAGCAATTGGGTTCCGCAAACGCTGTTGGAGGTCCACAAGGAACAACGAGTGGGAGCTTGCCTATCGCTGCTTTCTCGCCACCGTACTGCATCCTTATTCAATAGAGTGCTTACCAATGATGAAAAGTGTGTTCTGTACGAAACTCCCAAGCGTTCCAGACATTGGTTGTCTCCTCAGGAGACCGCCTATACACCCACGCAAGATTATGCTTTGTGTCTGGTGGACAGGTCTTCAAGTGGTTCATTATGAACTGCTACCAACGGGCCAAACGGTCACTGGAGACCTATACACGCAGCAATTGAAACGTGTGCAACAGGCATTGCGCCAGAAGGAGCCAGCACTGGTGAATCGCAAAGGTGTGCTTTTCCTCCATGACGACGCCAGACCGCATGTTGCACGAGAGTGGTCAGGGATACCATACAGCAGCTTGGGTGGGAGACTTTGTGCCATCCACCTTATTCACCTGACCTTGTGCCATCCGATTACCACCTCTTCCATTCCCTGGATAATCATCTTCGTGGGAAATCCTTCATCAATGAAGCAGACTTGCGCAAAGCCCTTACGGACTTCTTTGTGTCAAAACCCACCGAGTTCTACTGCAAGTGCATTGAACAGCTGGAGACACGTTGGCAGATGATGCTGGATGCCGATGGCGATTACTTCGAAGACTAAATATAAGTTACACATATTATGAAGCGTTTTCCTTTTTTTTCCTTTAAAAACGGACAGAACTTTTTTGGTTACCTTGTACACAAAAAATATAAATTATTTAAAAAATAATGAGATTAAACTTTTTAAATTTTGATTGCTAAATAAAATCCTCGCTTAATTAGTTTTTAAACTAGCTCCAACAAATCTATGATGTATTTTAAAATATTTTTAAAACTTTATAAATTATTATAATTGGAAAAATATGAAAACAATTCTTTTAAAATTTCATTAGCAACCGAACGTTTTTTTCTTCAGATTTTAATGTCCTTAATTTTTATTATTCATTCAAGTAATTAAAAGCTTGTCAAATTAAATAATGTTATATTTATATCGCATTTTTTATTTTATTATTGGGAGAAGATTTTCGTAAATAAAGGTAAAATTTTTCAAAAAATAATAGATGATTTACATTCCCCAATGTGTCCTGCGTTTAACTAATAATACCATTTTTTAACTAATAAAACCATTTATCGAAACAAATTTAATATCTTAAAATTTCATGAATTTACGTGGAGGGTGGTAACAGATGTAAAGAAAATACCAATGTTTTTTTAAAATTATAATTTTAAATTAATTTCATTCATTTGTGAATAAGTCACGAAAGTTTCATTAAAATCCGACAATTATTTGATTTTTACAATAATTTTGAAATTAATGTTTGTCACCAGAAAAAAACTTAGTTATGTAATATTATGTTTTCCATTCTAAACTCTCGTAACAATTTAGTTACCCGCTAACTCAATTCAAAACAAGATTTTTATTAAAATTTCAAACGCGTTAGAAGGGATTAAATTTTGTTTTAAATAATTAAAAAAACATTTTATCTTTCCTCTTAATAATAATATGAACATTTTGATGTAATATGTTCACTTTTGTAAAGATTGGGGCATTTTTTATTCCTTTTTTTTTTTTTTTTGAGCATACAAGCAACGACGAAGTGTTAGAATGGCAACAAAAAGGAAATTGATGCTGAGCATCAGGAAGAGACAACTGAAGTTCCTGGGACATGCAATGAGGAAGGAGAGCCTGGAGAACCTGATACTGACTGGACAAATAGAAGGAAGGAGAGACAGAGGAAGGCAGCGGATAACATATTTGCAGGGTCTAATCAGGTGGATGACGAAACGGGGGTTGCCAGGAGCAACAGGAGGAAACATACTAAGAGCCACAAGGGATAGAGAGAAATGGAGAGCCATGATCGCCTACGTCCTGAAGGGACAGGGCACATAGAAGAAGAAGATGCTGTTTTTTAGTGGAGGTACTTATGTAAAACTAGTTTCATATATTTGGGTTTTATTAATTATCACATTTTAAAACGATAAATATCGCCGATGGAGTAAAACAAAAACGTGTAATAAAGTGATGCCAAGGAAATAACAGTCCTTTTGTCATGCCATGTGAAGATTAAACATTAGCGAGAAGAGATAAATGAATGAAGATGATGGAACGAAAGAAACAATGACAACAAAAATAGACGAATAAAAAAATCAAAATGGAGGTAAAAGAAAACGAATTTATAAATGGGATCTATGATAATTTATTGTTCTTCTAAATAAGAACTAGGACAATTTAATGTCATTAAAAATGGAAACTATGTAATTTATTGTTCTTTTAAATGGGAACTACAGACATTTACAACTGATATGTAGTTCTACAGTAGGATGCTGCGAATATCATGGATCGAGCATGTGACCAATGGTGAGGTCCTAGAAATGAAGGAAACAAAAAAGAAAACTAATACTGAGCATCAGAAAGAGACAGCTGAAGTTCCTGGGACATGTAATGAGGAAGGAGGGCTTGGAGAACCTGATACTAACAGGCCAGATAGAGGCAAAAAAGAGACAGATGAGCAGCGGATGACATATTTGAAGGACCTAATCAGGTGGATGATGGAACGAGGGTTGCATAGTGTAACAGGAGAAGGCGTGCTTAGAGCCACCAGGGATAAGGAGACGTGGAAAGCCATGATCGCCTACGTCCTGACAGGGCACATAGAAGAAGAAGATATGGGAACTACAGTAATATACTGCCGTATTCTTGCCGTTTTAAATGGGATCTAGTATTTTATTGTTGTTATAAATGGGTACTAGTGTAATTTAGTGCTGTTATAAATAAGAACTAGGGAAATTTATTGCTTTTATAAATAGGAACAACAATAATTGTTTACTGTTATAAATGGAAATTAGGATAATTTATTGCTTTTATAAATAAGAGTAACGATAATTTATTACTGTTATAAATGGGAAGTAGGGTAAATTATTGCTTTTAAAAATAGGAACAACGATAATTTATAAATGGGTAAAAATTTACGTTAAATGAATATGAGCAACGGTAATTTATTTTTGTTTTAAATGAGAATTAGGCTAATTTATAGCCGGGATTAGATACGTTCAGCTTGACTAATTTATCCTTACAAACGATAATTGTCATTTTGGAGCTTTTCAACAGACACCGATACACAAAGCTAACCTACACTACTATATCTTCTATGTGCTATGTCCCTTCAGAACGTGAGCGATCATGCTCTCCACAATGTCCTCTCCTTTGTAGCGAAAGGTTTGTCTTTTTTGCTATCTTTTCTGATCCTGTTCTGACAACCGTTTATACAAGCTCGTTAAATAAGTTATCTCTGTTTTCTTTTGTCCCTTTAGTCTATATCATGTTCGGGTCAAATTTTCTAAACCTTCTTTTCCCATCTTCCATCGAAATTAATCTGTCTCTTTCTGATTCTAAGTATAAGTGTTTTTTTGTTTCTCATGTTCAATGCCTGGGATTCTCAGTATCCTTCTGTAGAGCCATTTTTCTTTTGCTTCTCGTCTCTTCATTTGTGCGGAGACAACCAGATAAATTTACTTAGTTTGAAACAAAGACATTCTTTTCTTCTGCAAGTAAAATTTATTTCGCTTATCAAATTTTTAAAAATCAGGATAATTTTTTATGTGTACACTAGCAGTTATAGCCCGGCGTTGCTCGGGTGTAATGAAAGCTTTAAAACTAATCCATGATCCTGGAGCTCAGACTCTTTGGACGTTGGCACGAAAGACTAAAAAGCAATAGTTGTTTCCAGTTAAAGCGAAACCGTAGACTGAAAGAAAAATGAATGGATGTAAGTCAAATTTTAAAGTTTGGTGAGAATCGGATAAAAATTGTGGATTTGTACAAAGGACATACAGATAGATAAACATACACACACAAACATCTTATATATATAATCTATTTTCTGCACTATTGTAAGAACTACAACTTTGAAACTTCAGAATCTCGATTTTTATGTCTTTGGCTATTAGTGTATCAAATTTGATTAAAATCGGACCACTCCTTCTATAACCCGATTTTTTCGATTATCGATTTTCGATATTTATCGGGGGTACCACGACACAAAACCTAGCTAAGAACACTGACAGACGCTTATAGTGCAACTGTGTAAATTTTCAGGAAAATCGGTTCAGCCTTTTCGAAGTCTATAGGTAACGGACACATACACACACAGACACACACAGACAAACACACACACATACGCGCATACACACAGAGAGAGAAAAAGTTCCATTTATAAAATAAGTTTAGATACCCCGCTCACCTCGTACGCAAACATACGCTTTTTGGTGACCTCTTCTTCACCCTATGTGCGTACGTACTATGTTAACGACCCTGAAAGTGTCCACTTTGTTAGTTTTATCTCAGTCTCTTTCAAATTTGAACTTATATACTCTTCATCTTGAACATGTGAAAAGAAGAAAGCGTTTATTATTTGCATGGGTTGAAGCTTGGTCACAATAGTTTTTCAAACAACTGTCAACGTTAACAGAGTTGGAGTGAAGGATCCACATGTGATCAGTAAGTACGATGCTGATTTACGAAGTTCCGAGTGGGAATACGAGTCTTGTAGCTCAAGGTGTTAGAGGACATTCATCTGCAAGTGAGAAACAACATCTGAAAACCCCAGTGGAACAAAATCCATGTCAAAATGTCAGAGAAACGTCTGAGGTTAAGGGTATCAGACTTTCAATGATATCGTACCATCTCAAGATAATTGGGAAAGTGGAAAATGTCGACTGAATCACAAAGATTTCGACATTTTGAAGAGTGTTCGATGCTGCATATACGAAATTCGGATGATCGATTTCTTGATCGAATCGTGACTTGTGATTAGAAATGGATCGTCTACAACAATCGTAAACGATCGGCTCAAAGCACGAACGCATTTTCTAAACCGAAATTGTGCCAACAGAACCTTATGGCAACTGTCTGGTAGTCCGCCATTGATGCTCTCGTGACATCTTTCTGGTATCTAACCATAGCATTATTGCAAAAATTTATTGTTAGCAGTTGAAGGAATGCACACACAGTTAAGCAAAATGCGACCAGCACAGTTTCATAAGCGAAGTTCAATTTTACGTTATCACTATGCTCGGCCACATGTTGTCAAGATGACAATTTATCGACTCAGGATACAAAAATTTTTCCACATCTACCATATTCCTCAGCTTTCTTGTCCACTGGCTACCACATGGTCAGGTTCTCCTGCTATTCATCTCGAGATCTTTGGTCAAATAAAAAAAGAATCTGCAATATAACTAGTCCTGATTTGGCATCTCGACCTCAGTCACTTTCTCACCGTCGTGACAAGGCCTCTTTTTGTTTTTTTATTAATTTTCAGGGCAATTGCTCCGACGATGTTTTCCCCTGGTGCCCTGATCACATGAATTTAAGCGTGCTACTAGATTGGCATCTAGGTCCCACCCTTTTATCATTGAAATAGTTTAATCTAACTGCCACTTCTGTTCAAACAATTTCTTTTCTTGCATTTCCTGCCCGTGGAACTCCCTTCCATTTACTTGCTTCCCTGATAGCTACAATCTTCAAAAGTTTAAATGCGATATCACTTGCCATCTATCTTTTTGAACTCCATTTATCTTTTATTCTTTCTTCAATACTCCCTGTACACAGTCTTTTCTCTTACTGTAACGCCCTGCACATTAGTGGCGGTCCGGCCTTCCTTGGGGTGAAATGATTAAATAAAAAAATCAAGCATCTTGATATCATTTTAAGCCAAAAGACATTCCCTTGGAATGAAGATGCATTCAAAGATTCTTGGCATCCAAACCTTTAGAGTTTTTATCGTAAAAGAATAAATAACTTTGCAACTCGATGGTAGAACTATATAACTCTTCTGGGTTCTTGACTGATTTAAACACTGTTTAAATGTAATAATCTAAACTTATTTATAAATGGAACTTTGTCTGTGTGTGTCTGTGTCTGTGTGTGTCTGTGTGTGTGTGTATGTGTGTGTGTGTGTGTGTCCGTTAACTATAGACTCCGAAACGGCTGAACCGATTTTCTTGAAAATTTACACAGTTGTACTATAAGCGGATGTGCGTTGTGGTGCATTGGATATCGGCTCGGAACGAGAAATCGGGGAGCCGGTTTCGAATTCCAGCTAAATTCATTGCATTCACTTACGCGCAAATACCGTTGGGAAAGATATTAATCCGCCAATCCCTTCCAGTTATTGGTTAAATAACAGGACAGATTGGGTTCTATAGCCTTGGTCGGCAACCAGTATACCGCAGAAAGCGATGGCAACCTACTGCGAGATAATCTTCTGCCCAGTCAGTCATGTCTCTTTCGAGACATGATCGCCCAAGCGTGTATCACGTATGGAACTTAACTGACTGATTATAAGCGCCTGCGAGTGTTCTTAGCTAGATTTTGTGTCGAGGTACCCCCGATAAAACTTGAAAATTGATAATCGAAAAAATCGGGCTATAGAAAGAGTGGTCCGATTTTAATCAAATTTGATACTCTCATATCCAAAGACATAAGAAAGTATATTTAGAAGTTTCATGGTTGCAGTTCTTACAATAGTGCAGAAAATCGATATATATAAGGCAAGATGTTTGTGTGTGTGTGTCTGTTTATCTGTCAGTATGTCCTTTATACAAATCCACAATTTTTATCTGATTCTTACCAAACTTCACACAAATATTCTTTAGGCTTTTGGTCAGACCATGGGCGACTTATTTTTCCAAATTTCTCCCCGGTTTCGCTTTAACTGGAAACAACTATTGCTTTTTAGTCTTTCGTGCCAACGTCCAAAGAGTCTGAGCTCCAGGACCATGGATTAGTTTTAAAGCTTTCATTACACCCGAGCAACGCCGGGCTATACTGCTAGTTCAGGAATAAATATTGATCATAAAATCGGCATTATTTTACCAGCAATATAATATTTGAGTCGGTAATAAGGTGAAAGATACCACAGATTTCCAAGTAGAAAAGACTTGTTTGCTTGGAAAAGGGGTAACAGGCATCCTGGAACTTAGGTAAAAATGACATAGGTAAAAATGGCACAGTTAAAAACGGCACAGGTAAAAATGGCACCGTTAAAAATTTCATTTTTTTCTTGTATATTTTCGTATTTTTTCCCTATTTTCCTATTTTTTTTTATTTATCACGGCTTAGATCTACGCAATTTTACTTTTTCGGTTGTCACTTTGTTGGCTTTTTATATTTTGTATCATTATCTACGGCCTGATGTATCTGTCAATTACATACGACGGACTGGATGTATTTGTCAGTTACTTCCGCCGGGTTCATCGCCGTTCAAGGTAATATGTTATAGGTAAAGTCGACTAGATCATGATGTTACTTTACAATCATTCTATGGAAAGAAAAATGAAAAGTAGGATGCTGCGAATATCATGGATCGAGCATGTGACCAATGGTGAGGTCCTAGAAATGAAGGAAACAAAAAAGAAAACTAATACTGAGCATCAGGAAGAGACAGCTGAAGTTCTTGGGACATGTGATGAGGAAGGAGGGCTTGGAGAACCTGATACTAACAGGCCAGATAGAGGCAAAAAAGAGACACAGGAGCAGCGGATAACATATCTGAAGGACCTAATCAGAAAAATGAAAATTATCATTTGATATCTATTTATAAACTCAGGGAAATAAGTTTTTGAAAAGTTAGTATGCCAAGAAGAACATTTTTAATGGTTTGTTTGTTTGTTTGTTTGTTTGGAGGTTTAACAACCTATCGATCCTTATGAGATCACTTAAGGTCATAACCAATGATTTTTGGGTAAGGTTATTTTATTTTTACAACATTTTTCTTTTCGAGTATCAAGATTCATTGGGATTTGTTTTTAAGAGCAGGGTCCACAAGTCCTACCCTTGTTATTTAACCCATGATTAGAGGGAAGGGACGGATTAATACCTTTTCGAAGGGTACCAGAGCTTAAGTGAATGCAGGGTATTCAACTGGAATTGGAACTCAACTCACCGATTTCTCTTTCCGAGACGATATCCACTACAGCACAACGCACATCCGTCACTAAACACTGACAGCACCTGGTATTCCCAAAGGGGTCACTCATCTAAGTACTGACCAGGCTCATCTTTGATTAACTTCGGTGATCGAGCGAGAACTGGTGTATTCAACGTGATAGGCCGTAAGTCCATTTTTAATTGTAGTGGTATTATTAGCCTTTTCCTAATAAGGAAACATTCATTGGCTACTTAGCCTTGACTACTCGAGTTACACTTCCTTTTCTTTTCACTCTTGGTCTTCGAGCTTGGATCAAAGTGTAACATATGTTCTCCTAATCTCTAATGGTAATGATAATATTAGCCGTTTCCTAATAAGGAAACATTTAACTGCACTGTCAATATAGATGCGGGTCTCCTTCGTAATCTTAATGATGGAAACGAAAAGGAAATTAATACTGAGCATCAGGAAGAGACAGCTGAAGTTTCTGGGACTGTACCACCCCAACGGTCCTGTCCTAACAATTTCCTCCGGCGGCCGTTCTCCACGCTGTGATGTTGCCGGATTTTTTGTAGAAACCGTCGGACGAACAGCTGGGGGTACAAGATTGACTGTAAGGAACGAACTTCCAAAACTTGGATGAGTTGAAAGGATGCTTTATTCGTTTAGAGTCAGCCTTGTCGGTTGGGGCAGGCAAATGTGACACACAGCTCTAACTCTAATTAATGGAGATCAACAAACCCAAACTGAACGAAACAAGACGAACGGAGATCCTTACTTCAAGTTCGCACCCGGCTGACTCCTTCCACTTACTCGTCTTAACTTAACTTTCTTAACTTTTCTGACTTCTATTTATTTAAATGAAAATCCGGAAATCCGGAAATCCGGAAATGCTTTAGACCACCGGTGACAAACACCGGCGACTGTAAGTCTGAAATTTCAGTTATCTTTTTTTTTATCTTAATAAGGCTTCCGCCGGAAAAGGCTTAATGTGTGGTCCAGATACAGTAAAGGACAGCCTTTGACCGGGTCATCGAAAACCTACCCGCTGACCTTTATCACTGAGTCAAATATTTACCGGAGGACAATTTTCCTCATAAAAGAAAAAGCGTTTATTTATTTTTTTCCTCTTCTTTTTCACTTTTGTTAAATATGTTTTTAAACTATTTTCTATTCTAATCTATTTTCTATTTTAATCTATTATAATAAAATACATATATGTCTAGTTATCGTGTCACAGGACACGCAATGAGAAAGAAGGCCTGGAGAATCTGATACTAACAGGCCAGATAGAGAGAAAAAGAGACAGGGGAAAGCAACAGATAACATATTTGAAGGACCTAATCAGGTGGATGACAGAACGAGGATTGCATGGTGTAACTGGAGAAGGCGTGCTCAGAGCCACCAGGGATTGGGAAACGTAGAAAGCCATGATCGTCTACGTCCTGAAGGGACAGGGCACATAGAAGAAGAAGTATGGAACATTACAAATCGTAATTATGTAATTTCCTCTACGCGTGATATCCAATTTAGTTGTTACCGCTGCTGAAAGTCCTCGAATGATGCGGTGTCGCTTACTTAGTAGGTTGCGTTTTTTCCTTTTGATTCTGTGGTGTCAGTCCTCATGAAGGGACAATTTTATAAACATCTATCAATTAATTGGGGAAAAAATGTGCATTCTAGGGAATTGCTGTTACCTAAAAAAAAAAATCATCAAATTTCTTTTTAATCATTTCACCCCAAGCAAGGTAGAACTGCCACTGGTACGCAGGGGGTTAGATAAGAGATGAGTGATGAGAAAGAAGTACAAGTTACGGCGGAATTGTGGGAAATTTACGCATTGGCTTCAGTCCTTCCCGTTTGCGTGAGAAGCAATGAATTTTGGCGTAAACTTTCCATGATGACGAGTTTGAAGCCCCTGGTGAAAAAGTTAATTATACCAAATTAATCTTTGTAAAATGATTTCTTTCGAATTTCTAGCCGATAACCCTAAATAATCCGCGTTTATTTATAAAATTGAAAGTGAACAAACAAGCCGCTATTTTGAAGTGCTCCTGAACTATATGCGTCATCTCTTGGCTTATCGCCATGGTAGGATACTGGAATAATTTGGCAGGAAAATCCAGCCTGCAGGCGGTCGCATTTCCAATTTACATTTAAGGTCTCAATTTTCGGGTTAATTAATACTCTAAAAAGGAGCCAGATTTCGCGCTAGTCCACGACTGTCATCGTAAAATTACTATCTATATTGGTCACAATAATAGCGTCATGATTACGTTGGTTTGAACGTCTGACATTGAGCAAGGAGATGAAGTTTTATTCTCGCAGGTCGTTGTTAGTCTCATTGCTTTAGTATTACGGTATGAAATACGTGAACTGATACTCACCTGCCTCTCAACTGAAGCTGGGTGTGGAACAAGGCCGAATTTTACGTGGGAGTTCTGAGCTCTTAAGCGCTAGCAAAAATGAATTTTATACCCTGCATAAGGCATTGTCGGGCTCGTTTCTGTTTTTCCCAGACGAGGCTGTACCCTTCTGTTGTGGATTCCGGGTGAGGAACCACACAAAATAATGTATATATATATACAAGTCTTTGAAGTGAAGCCGTGCTGGAATTATTATGTCCGTGTAATATTATTTTGGCTAGGTGGAGCTCAGTTACTATGACTACTGACGCGGTATTCTCTGCGAGTATTCGGTATCGTGTGGTAACTTACTGTAACCTAACGGATCTCATTGTACTCTGCTGTAACTCACTATGGCAGGAGTATATGTACACTCAAGTCGAGTTCATTATCATAGAAAAAGTGGAGATCCCACAACACCTTCGACGGAGCCTTGTCTGGATTTCTCTGTGCACCAAGGCAGAGAGTCTGACAAAGGAAGAGTTTCAACAAACTGAGATCAAATGAGGGTCAATCTAGAAAACAGACACGTATCACGAGTTCAAGACAAAAAATAATTGAATCAGTTAGATTTTTTAACGTCTTATCAGCACTTTTCTGCTTATTTAAAGCCAGAAAATATTTTTAGATTGAAAAACATTTTTTGAGATAATAAAGATTTTACTGTTAGAAATCCTACTAATTAACTCATAGCCGGGGAACATGAGGTGAATTCATAACTAATTAGGAAACAAACAAGAAATTATTATGTGTAGATAAAGTTGGGAAACAAACTACACTATAAAACGTAGTGATACCTCAACTGATCCATCACTTTATGGCCATGGTATCTTTTTTTCTATTCCAGAGACTGTAAATTAATCTAAAAGACATGGCCGTGTAGCTAATCAGTATTTCAATGACTGATTAATTCGTTTTATACGGCTTATCAGATCTTTGTCGGATATTTGAACATAAAAATATTTTTATTTATTATTATTAATCCGTTACACGCAATGATGTGCAGGGCAGCAACAAAGCTTCTCCCCCTCTGCCTATCTTGGGCCAGACTAGTCAATGAACTCCAAGAGTACTGCATGGCTATCATCTCATTCTTCACTATACTTCTCCATGTTGTTCTTGTTCTTTGCTTCTTTCTTTTGGCATCTGAGGTCCAGTGCAGTGCTGTTCTTGTGATTGACGGTGGATCTTTCCGGAGCACATGCCCACACCATCTCCACCGCCTTCTTGTAATGATGGTGCTCATGTTCTCTTGCTTGCATCTCCTCAACAGGTCTTCATTGGAGAGCTTCTCTGGCCAAAATATTCTCAGTATTCGTCGGGGGCATATGGTGTGAAAGGTTCAAGGTTTGATGATACGCCTTAGTCATTCTTCAGCACTCTGATCCGTAGAGGAGAGTAGATACAATACAGCTCTGGTATTGATGCTGTACTGTGTTGATCTCCAGATGTTGTTCATTTCCTTAAACACACTCCTGGCCTTGACCAGTCTGCTTTGAATATCCTCTTTCGTGGCACCCTCGGGTCTGATGATGCTGCCCAGGTAAGTGAACTTGTCAGTACGACGTAGATCTTCTCCATTCACTTTGATAGGAGCAGGCCTGTTCACGTTCAGTGACATCATTTCGGTCTTCTTGGTGCTAAACCGCAACCCTATCTGCTGCCCAAAGGTTTGCAGTCTGCTGGTCTTGTCCTGTATATGTTGGTGAATATGGGACAGCAGCGCCAGGTCAAAAATATTTTTAGATTGTAAGAATTTCTTTGAGGTAGATGATAAGGATTTACAAGTCTTACTAATTAATCCATAGCTAGAGGGTGAATAGGGTATTTGCGGCACGTCAGGAGATTCAGAAACGCAGAGGTTCAATGCATAACCTATCCACTGCGGAAGCGACCACGTCCCAGTCATCTGCAAACTAAGGATAAAACTCCGGAGAATGAAGAAGCCCAGTACAGCACCAAGACTGAAATACAACACGCTCGGGAATGACCTCAACCTGGGAAAGAATACACTGGACATTCGAAATGGGACTCACTAAAGGAAGCGATAGTGACATCAGCAAACCACGTTGCCCCAAAGGAAATCAGACGCAGAAGAAAAAACGAGTGGATGACTGAAGAGATTCTCGACATGATGCAAAGGAAACGGAAAATGATGCCAAAACATGAAAGGGAATACAGGAAACTACACAAAGAAATAAGGAACAAATGCAGACAGGCTAAAGACGAATGGCTCAACTACAAATGCGCAGAGACAGAGAGACTGAGCAGGACTAATAAAGCAGACGTACATAAAGAGATAAGATAGGACAAAAAAACCTGCTCCTCAACAGGATGTATAAAATCCAAGGATGGAACGATAATACTGGAGAAAGAAGAAATAATCCAGCGAAGAGAAGAATATATAGAATATCTTTATCCACGACAAGAGAGAGCAACCGATAATACACAAGGATGAGGACGCACCGGAAATATTAAAGTCCGAAGTGGAAGCTGCAATGGCCAAACTAAATAAAAACAAAGCAGCTGATTCATACGGCTTCTGATAATCCTGGAAGAATTATAGAGCTTCTGATAATCCTGGAAGAATTTGGCATAGAGAAAATTACAGAAATAATAAATGAAATTTATAATAGTGGCAGAATACCAGACGACCTATGCAAGTCGATTTTCATAGCACTGCCTAAGAAGCAAACGAGTACGAACTACACCGAAATATCAGCTTAATGAATCATATTTCAATGAAATTATCCTGTCTTTTAACACTTTATTCGGCTTCTGGAATGCATCTTTGTACACGCCAATAGGCCCTTGAATCTCCATTTCACATTTTCTGTCCTCTGTTAGAACATTTCCAAGGTATTTAAATTTCTGCACCTGTCTGATTTTGATATTGTAGAATCACTTCTACATGCATGTACATACTCATATACATATCGTCATGTACGCACGTACACACACATGCACGTACATACTCTTACATTAGTACCGCACGTGAAACCTCTTTTTCCCACGCTTTATTCAGAAATATATAAGCTGGTGTTCACACGTGCTTAGACCAGTTGGATCCTGCTTTTCGGAGCTAACCGTCCGAATGCCGGTAGTTCCTTTCCAACTCACATACTACGCTAATTGCTGAAGGCAATTAGCCACACCAAAAAATGTTTCTCTCTCTCTTATAAGTATACTTCACTACATGTATAATTATATTGTTGGGGCGCTCTCCACCTTTCCACGGAAATGGACTATTCGAATCACTATATGAAATAGTAGTGATTATACCCCGGGAAAGAAGTCGAGTAAGGAAGTCGAGTGAGCGAGTCAGTCGGGTATTTCCGGTATTGCACCGGATGTATTCTACTAGTCAATCTATCACGTCTCTTCGACGATACTGTATACTAATTACCTTGTTCTGGATTCTACTAATCCTCACCTCTTGTAAATACTTCTCTTTTCCGGTCAATACACCTACTTTTATACTATTACGTTGTTTTGTATTATTTCACATAAATCTGTTACCCAACGTATCATATATTCAACTACTGATTAGTACAAACATAATATTTCCTTATTTCAGGAACTTTTCCAGTATGAACATTGAAACATTTTCTTCAACATCCAACAGAGAACTTTTCCACTATATCCTGCATGCACAAATTAATCAATCCTGTAACTATGTTTAATACATTGTTATTATTCTTGTTATATTGTTCTCTGAGTTATTTTATTTATAAATGTAGTGGATTGGACAACCAGCCTACTTTAATATGGTGACTCCACTTTTAAAATTTCTACCACGACGTTCGAGCTACAGCAAATGGTAACCACGTTGTCCAGTTCACAACACACTTAATAAGTTTATAAAGTAACCACAACAAATCTTTGAAGTATTTTAAAACATTTTTTAAAACTTTATAAATTATTATAATTACAAAAAAAAAAATGAAAGCAATTCTTTTAAAATTTAATTATTAATCATTATTGATTTAAAACTTAGGCAACAAAAATGAGTTGTGGTACCTATATTAAGATCTATCTATCTATCTATCTATCTATCTATCTATCTATCTATCTATCTATCTATCTATGTCAATCTGTTCTCATCTATCTATCTATCTATCTATCTATCTATCTATCTATTTATGTCAATCTGTTCTCATCTATCTATCTATCTATCTATCTATCTATCTATTCATTCATGTCAATCTGTTCTCATCTATCTATCTATCTATCTATCTATCTATCTATCTATCTGTCTGTTCTCATCTATCTATCTATCTATCTATCTATGTCAATCTGTTCTCATCTATCTATCTATCTATCTATCTATCTATCTATCTATCTATCTATCTATGTCAATCTGTCTTCATTCATTCATCTATCTATCTATCTATCTATCTATCTATCTATCTATCTATCTATCTATCTATCTATGTCAATCTGTTCTCATCTATCTATCTATCTATCTATCTATCTATCTATCTATGTCAATCTGTTCTCATCTATCTATCTATCTATCTATCTATCTATCTATCTATGTCAATCATCTATCTATCTATCTATCTATCTATCTATCTATCTATCTATCTATGTCAATCTGTTCTCATCTATCTATCTATCTATCTATCTATCTATCTATCTATCTATCTATTTATGTCAATCGAGCCATCTATCTATCTATCTATCTATCTATCTATCTATCTATCTATCTATCAATCATCTATCTATCTATCTATCTATCTATCTATCTATCTATGTCAATCTGTCTTTATCTATCTATCTATCTATCTATCTATGCTGTCTGTTCTCATCTATCTATCTATCTATCTATCTATCTATCAATCTGTTCTCATCTATCTATCTATCTATCTATCTATCTATCTATCTATGTCAATCTGTTCTCATCTATCTATCTATCTATCTATCTATCTATCTATCTATCTATCTATCTATCTATCTATCTATGTCAATCTGTTCTCATCTATCTATCTATCTATCTATCTATCTATCTATGTCAATCTGTTCTCATCTATCTATCTATCTATCTATCTATCTATCTATCTATCTATCTATCTATCTATCTATCTATGTCAATCTGTCTATCTATCTATCTATCTATCTATCTATCTATCTATCTATCTATCTATGTCAATCTGTCTTCATCTATCTATCTATCTATCTATCTATCTATCTATCTATCTGTATTAATCTGTCTTCATCTATCTATCTATCTATCTATCTATCTATCTATCTATGTCAATCTGTCTTCATCTATCTATCTATCTATCTATCTATCTATCTATCTATCTATCTGTTCTCATCTATCTATCTATCTATCTGGCTCTCATCTATCTATCTATCTATCTATCTATCTATCTATCTATCTATCTATCTATCTATCTATCTTAGGATACACATGGTTTATCTATCTTGTAGTTGGCATTTTGGGCTCCTGTTTTTACTGATTACCATGCATTGTTTTCTTCTAGTTTATATGCATTCTTTTCTTTCTGCTTTCTTTAACTACTTCCTGTAGGAGGTCTGTTCTCTATCTATTATCAACACTCTATCACCTGCGTATCTTATATTGTTTAGATTGCGTCCACGAATGATTAATCCTGGTAGGAGTTCTAGAGCTCTCAGAATGATATCGCGTTATAGGTTGAATAGATTTGGTGAGATGACACATCCTTGATTTCCACCTCTTTTTATCTTCGTGTACCTGCTGAACTCGTTTCCTGTCCGTATGCAGGCAGTTTGCTGCCAAGAAAGGTTCTCGATTACTCTAAGGTCTTTTCAAAATGTGTCATGGTTACCAAGAGTCTTTATCAGGTCTTTATGGCGTTCTTTGTCAAATGCATTTGCGTAGTCGACGGAACACAGGTACACATTCTTCTGCATTTCTATTGCCCTTTCCGTTTGAAATAATCGTCGAGACCGAACTCTCGTTTTGCATACATCGCTGTTGCAGCTACGTTTCCGAGTAAGCCTTCTTTACTTGCTTTTTGTATGAATTTGTTGTCTGCGTCTTCATTTGATATTGTTTCGTCTTCATATTCTAGGTCGTGTTCTTTCCCTATTTCATCTAGTTTGGAAGTTCCTAGTAAATGTCTTACTTTGTCTAAGTCTGTTCCTGGTCCTAAGAAGTTATGTTCTGGTAGCGTTAAATCCCGAGGTTTTCCTTTTTGTTTTTGCCTTTTTTTAGGTGGTGGCATAATGTAATGATTGTGTTTGAGTTATAGTTTATATACTAAAACGCCGGTCCAATGAAAACGCGCCAATTTAACCGGCGAATCCACCTGCAGTATATTGCCACGCCCACTTTATTGTGTTATCTTTTTATCTTAAAGCATATATACTGCAATCCCCGTTCCAGTGTCCTTGACGAAACCGCACTTTTCTTGTCCTATTTCCCATGTGATTCTGCTGCGCACTCTATTCCTCAGAATTCAGATGATGAGTTTTGTTATGTGGCTCATTAAGCTGATCGTTCGGTGGAGTTCACCTTCATTTGCACCCGGCTTCTTAGGCAGTGCTATGAAAATCGATCTGCTTAGATCTTTCGGGATTTCGTCACTGTTGCAGATTTTTTTTTTTTAATCGTATCACCCCGAGCAAGGCGCTAACGCCACTGATGTGCAGGGGGATACGTAATAGTTTAAAGATTGGAAAAGATAAAGCCGGAAACCGCATCCTAAACAGAGAACAAGTGATGGTCCTCTTAACCTATTCAATAGACGTGGGTGGAGTGTGAACCGGGCGATAGATAGGTCTATCTACTCCAAATAACTTCTGTGATTTTGTCTACATTAAAGTCGTCTAGGGCTTCCAATATCTCTATTACAATGCCGTCTGATCCAGCTGTTTTGTTACTATTTTGTTTGGCCATTGCAGCTTTCACTTCAGATTTTAATATATCTAACCGTCTGTATTCCTGTGTATTGTTGGTTGCACTCTCGTGTCGTGGAAAAGATCTCTTATATATACTTACCACCGCTTAAGTATTTTCTCCTTCTCTAATACGAGTGTTCCATCCTTGGATTTTATGCATCCGCTTGAGAAGCATATGTTTTATGCATATCACCTTTATTGGTTCTGCCCAGTCTCTCTATTTCTTCGCATTTGACGTTGAGTCATTTCTCTTGCGCCTGTCGGCATTTGTTACTTATTTCCTAGTGTAGTCTTTTATATTCTGTTCCATGTCTTGGCATTATTTGCTGTCAACTTTTTCATCATGTTCAGAATCTCATCTGTGATCTACTCATTTTTTCTTTTATGTCTGTTTTCCTTTGGGACAATCTTGTTGACCGATGTCACTGATGCTTCTTTTAGTGCTTCTCATTTTGAATTTCCGTTTCTAATTTGTCCCTCGTATATTTTTTGTCACTCTATCCTTGTACTTTTCCTGCAGTTTGAGGTCATTCAAGAGTGTGTCGCATCGCAGTTTGGGTGCTGAATTAGGCTTCTTCATTCTCCGCAGTTTCACCCATAGTTTACAGATAACCGGCATGTGGTCGCTTCCACAGTCTGAACCTGGATACGTTTTATAGTGAACAACTGCATTCTTGAATCTCCTGTTTATTGTTATGTAATAAATTTGGTTGTTTTGAAATTTACTTATTTTTGTGCAATTTTGTGCAATCTGTTAAAATATGATGTCAGTGTTACTTTTGCGTAATTTATACCACAACTGATTCATTGCATCTGCAGATCCTGTAAATTTTATATTTGTTTAAATTATGAGACAACATGCAGGCTTTGTATCAGGCAGTTAAGTGCCATACGTGATACACGCTTGGGAGATCATGTTTCAAAAGAGACATGACTGACTGGGCAGAAGGTTGCCATTACTTTCTGTGGTAGACTGGTTGCTAACCAAGGCTATAGAACCCAATTTGTTCTGTTATTTAACCCATAACTAGAAGGAAGAAACGGATTGATACCTTTCCCAAGAGTATTTGCGCTTAATTGAATGTGAGGAATTGAACTGGAATTCGAACTCATATCGCCGATTTCTCATTCCGATCCGATATTCACTGCACCACAGCGCACTACTAGGCCTTGTATAAAGTGATAAAATATTGACCGAAATCAGGCTCAGTATTGGTTCCCTGACTTCTAAGAAAGAGCGACTGAGTCAGCAAACAATGTTGCATGCGTCAGAACAACTACTGCTTATCTTCTTCCTGCCTTTTGGAAATCTTCCTCTGTAGTTCCTATATTTAAGAATACTGCAGAACCCTCAGACCCTGCTAATTACCGCCCTATCAG
>JBBBDQ010000713.1:4190000-4280057 GCA_037127315.1 Ascarosepion bandense
GTGAGATAAAAAGATCTGGAGGAAAAACGAAATTTCTAGAAATGAAAGAAAAGAAAGAAGGATTACAAGAAAGGAAGAAATAGAAAAAGAACAAACTGAAGCGAACAATTAAACATGAAGCAAATACACTTGAAACAACTGACGAAACCAGAGTATAAACGAGCATATATATATATATATATATATACTACCTACCACTACTAACTCAAGGGTCAAGCCGCATGCCTCACACTACCAAAGAAGAAATTACTACTAAAATTCCGGTCGCTTAACACTACAAAAACCAATATCTCCCAACCCATTCCTTTACTAGCGGAAACCTTGGGGCTTAGAATTTTTCCTAATTCTTTGTTTATATGGGGCTGAGAATGCATGTCTTAAAATGACGTTAAAATTGGCTATTCCCCCTCTAAGTTTTATCTGAATGTACACACACACACACACACACACACACACACACACATATATATATGTGTGTGTGTGTGTGTGTGTGTGTGTGTGTTGTGGATTCTTGTTACGAAACCACACAAAATAATAAATAGCAAAACAGATATGAAGATAGAAAATGTAGTCATATTGAATAAAAATATACAATCTGAAGCACGGGTTAGTCAATTCAGAAATACTAGGAATAGTGTTAGTAGAATCAAATGTACAGTTTTGTAGTGAAGAAGTATGTCCGGGTAATGTGTCTATATCCAAAACAACTCCAACTTAATATGCACCAACTAACTGACCAACTAAGCGGCTGTACAACTACTCAAATCTACAACTGTCTTTTACAACTCTACAATATTTAGTTGGCCCTCCCACTAAGGGCAACATGTGACAGAAGGTCAGTTATAAGTGGTTTTCCGGGCCATATAGCCCGGCCCCAAAATACCTGTCTATCGTTACCCAGTCGTGATTCTACCCTTAGGTGGACCACGACTGGGTTAGTGCTCTCTGCTCGAAAGCAAAGAGCGCTCTCCGCCCGACAGTGACAAAGTAGCAGCTTTGCAACTACTCCTCGCCGTTCTCGGTATAAGCAGGATTATATGTACACATTAGGCGAGTCCATTCTTATGTGTAAAAAGGGGTGCTCTCCAACAACAACACACACACACACACACACACACACACACACACACACACACACACACACACACACACATATATATATATATATATATGAATGACAGATTATGATAAGAAACAAATAGGGAACGTTTACATATTAAAATGATTTGTTTTTATTTAAGCTTCAGCAGAAATATGGAGAAAAAGAAACCTGGTACTTTTATTTTTGTATTGTTTGTATTTCATGTGTTTAGCAGACCTCACGTTTATTTGTCCTGTCAAGCAGTGTTCGTGTGTGCATAATTCATGTGTGTATCTATATCACAATTCTATTTAGCCTTGAAAAGTTGGGAATTATGAAGATTAAAAGATAAAAGCATGAAAAAGATTGATTTGTTTTCTATTGATTTTCAATCCTTTGCGGGTTATTTAAAGCCAGAAATTTTTTTAGATGAACTATTTGTGAGAGAGACTGATTATTCACTGATACATATCCTACTATTTGTGCTTTTCCCAACGGAATTTTTGAGTAAGTGAAAATAACGAACCCGACTGGAAATGGAATTCGGATATACGATTTCTTATTTGGAGCCTTTAACCATTGCACCAACCGCGTATCCAAGCCTCCCGCACCTGGTATTCACAAGAGATCAATCATGTAGGTACTAACTTGACTCAACTTTGCTTAACTAGGATGATCGTACAAGAACCGGAGTTGAAAGAAACTCAATACAGAAAAAGAAAGAAAAAAATTAATAAAGAAGAAAGAACTATTGTAAATACAGAAGAAAAAAAGGACAGAAAGAAAAAAAAGAAAGAAAGAAAGAAAGAAAAATTGTAAATACAAAAAAAAGAAACAAAAGAAAGAAAAAAATGGGGATACAGAGGAAAGAAAGAGAAAAAAAGAAAGAAAGATAGAAGGAAAGAAAACTTGTGAATACAGAAGAAAGAAAAACAGAAAGATAGAAGAAAGAAGGACAGAAAGAAAGAGAAAATGGGGATACAGAGAAAAGAAGACCAGCAAGAAAGAAAGAAAGAAAGAAAGAAAGAAGGACAAAAAGAAAGAAAAAAATTGTGGATACAAAAAAGAAACAAAAATGAAAGAAATAAAAAAATTGAGGACACAGAAGAAAAAAAGGAAGAAAAAGAGAAAGAAAGAAAGAAGAACGAAAGAAAGAAAAATAGGGATACAGAGGAAAGAAAGAAAGAAAGAAAGAAAGAAAGAAAGAAAGAAGAACAAAAAGAAAGAAAGAAAAATGTTGATACAAAAATAAAAAAACAAAATGAAAAAAAATTACGGATACAGAAAAAAGAAAGAAAGAAAAATAGGGAAACAGAGGAAAGAAGAACAGCAAGAAAGAAAAAAAGAAAGAAAGAAAGAAAGAAAGAAAGAAGGACAAAAGGAAAGAAAGAAAAATTGTGGATACAAAAAAGAAACAAATATGAAAGAAATAAAAAATTGTGGATGCAGAAGAAAGAAAAAAGAAAGAAAGAAATAATGAAAAAAAAGAAATAAAAAAAGCTTGTCAATACAGAAAAAAAAGGAAAACTTTCAGATACAGAAGAAAGAAATAAGGAAAGGAAAGAAAAATAAAGAAAGAAAAAGTGCGGATATGGAGGAAAGAAGGACAGAAAGAAAAAAAGAAAGAAAGAAAGACAAAAAGAAAGAAAGAAAAAATTGTGGATACTAAAAAAAGAAACAAAAATGAAAGAAATAAAAAATTGCGGATAGAGAAGAGAAAGAAAGAAAGAAAGAAAGAAAGAAAGAAAGAATGAATGAATTTTAACTTGTCGCTATAGAAAAAAGAATGAAAACTTTCGGATACAGATAAAAAGAAAGAAAGAAATAAAGAAATAGAGAAAAATTGTGAATATAGAAGATAGAAGGACAGCGATAAAAACAATGGTGCATACAGAAGAAAGAAGAAAAATTATGGGCATAGGAAAAAGAAGAAGGAAAAATTGTGGATACAGAAGAAAGAAAGTTTGTTCATCGTGAGGAAAAAACGAAGAATAAAAACTGAATCATAAAAAAATATAGAAATATATAAGTAGAAAGAATAATATATAATATGCCATGAAGAGAAAGAAAAAGAAAGAGAAAAAGTGACACTAGAAAGAAAGAAAAACATTTGAAGAAAATAAAGAATCAAGGAGAAAAATATAAAAAGGGTGAAGTGAGAATGTAAAACACTTCAAATAGAAAAAAAAAATATTAGAGCAGTTAGAGTTACATCAAGCAATTTTTTCTCCTATCGCCAATTCGAATCTTGTCACAAACAAAAGCGGTTTTGCAATCTTTGACGCCACCTCTGATGAACTCTGACAAGCCAAGCATGTTTCATTGCATCTCCATTTGTGCCGCAAAAAAAAAAAAGACAATATCTAAACTTATTTATAAATGGAACTTTGTCTGTGTGTGTCTGTGTGTCCGTTACCTATAGACTCCAAAACGGTTGAACCGATTTTCTTGAAAATTTACACAGCTGTACTATAAGTGTCTGCGAGTGTTCTCAGCAAGTTCTTGTGTCGAGGTACCTCCGATAAATATCGAAAATCGATAATCGAAAAAATCGGGTTATATAAGGAGTGGTCTGATTTTAATCAAATTTGATACACTCATAGACAAAGACATAAGAAACGATATTCAGAAGTTTCAAGGTTGCAGGTCTTACATTAGTGCAGGAAATCGATTACACACACACACACACACACACACACACACACACACACACACACACACACAGAGGACTTATTCAGCCTTCAAAATTCAGTTTGCGATGAAAAAACTTATTTGATATCGATACCAGGAAATCAAAATTTGACTTACAACCAATCATTTTTTTTTCAGTCTACGGTTTCGCTTTAACTGGAAACAACTATTGCTTTTTAGTCTTCCGTGCCAACGTCCAAAGAGTCTGAGCTCCTGTATCATGGAATAGTTTAAATCTTTCATTACACCCGAGCAACGCTGGGCTATACTGCTAGTTTTGAATAGAGCGTGTCTTTGCAAAATACATTCTTTAAGACAGTAATTTGTTTTCTATATTTTGCGATCAGGCTTTCATCTAAACTGTGCGAAGAAATGCTGCCTTTATTCTAGCTGAATAAACATTTATATTTCAATATGTATTTATTTTATGAATCGATAAAACACGAAGTAGATAATAATGTGACAGGAAAAGAATAATGTATTTTTTATGATCATTTCACCCCAAGCAAGGCAGAAATGCCACTGGGGCGCTGGGGGTTGTACCGAAAGAATAAAAATGGTGGATAGGATGTTGAAGAAAAATAAAAATGGTTGGAAATAAAGTAGATAAAAGATGGCAATTGACGATGAATTTAAACCTTTGGCGATTGTAGCTATCAGGGAATTATGCAAATGGAAGTGAATTCCACAAAGTGGACAAGCGAAAAAAAAAAAAGGAACTGTTAGAGTAGAAGAGGTAGTTACATTTAACTAGTTCGACGGTAAAAGAGTGGGACCTTAACGACAATCTAGTAACACGATTAAATACATATGCTCGAGGTTCTAGATAAAAAAAAAATGCCAATAAAATGTTTGCAGAAAAGATAGAGGGAAGCCATATTCCGTCGACGAGCTGCCAAGTCAGGATCCATTACGTTGCAGATCTTCTTTTAGATTTTGTCTTTTTCTTGTCCCCAATATATGTTGTAGATTATTCTAATATCCATCCCAAATATGTTATGGTTACCTAATAATTCCAGCAGTTCTTTTTAACTTATATTTTAGGAGTGTATAAAAAAGAGTCTTTTTAAATGATGAAGGTTGAAATCTTTGCAAGAAAATGAAAGACTCAGAAGTGAATGTAAATTACTATTTGCATTTAAAATTGACTTTGGGGAAAGTGCTGTTAAACTAATGTAATAAGAGATGGATTGGAATCAATAAATTAAAGATGACAATTGACGTTACATTTAAACTTTTGGAGATTGTAGCTATCAGGGAAGGGGGCAAATGGAAGTGTGTTCTACAAAAAAGTGCGAGAAAAGAAACTGTTAAAGTAGAAAAGGCGATTGCATTTAATTATTTTGGCGGTAAAAAGGCGGGACCTAGATATCAATCTAGTCAGTCAGTCAGTCAAGTGCCATACGTGATACACGCTTGGGCGATCATGTCTCGAAAGAGACATGACTGACTGGGCAGAAGATTACCCAGCTGTAGGTTGCCATTGCTTTCTGCGGTAGATTGGTTGCCGAACAAGGCTATAGAACCCAATCTGTCCCGCTATTTAACCCATAACTGGAAGAAAGAGACGGATTAATACCTTTCCCAAGGGTATTTGCGCGTAAGTGAATACAATGGATTCAGCTGGAATTCGAACTCGGCTCCCCGGCTTCTCGTTCCGAGCCGATATCCACTGTACCATAACGCACATCTAGTAGCGCAAGTAAATATATTTACTTGTGCTACTAGATTGACATTTACATCCCGCCTAGATTTTTCGAAAGAGATGCATTGGAAATTCTTTTTCTTCTTCTATGTGCCCTGTCCTTTCAAGACGTAGGCTATCATGGTTCTCCACGTCTCCCTATACCTGGTGGCTCTTAGTACGCTTTCCCCTGTTATACATCGCAACATCCGTTCCGTCATCCACCTGATCAGGCATTTCAAATATGTTATCCGTTGCCTTCGTCTGTCTCTTTTTCCTTCTATCTGGCCCGTCAGTATCAGGTTCTCTAAGACATCCTTCTTCATTGCATATCCCAAGAACTACAGTTGTCTCTTCCTGATGCTCACTATTAATTTTCTTTTTGTTGCCATTCTTTCCAACATGTAGAACCACGTTTCCGCTGCTTCCAGTTGTTTCTTCATTTTCGATGATATTGTCCAGCATTCATTGCCGTATTGAAGAACTGATACCACATAACAATCTAGCACTCTTTTCTTTGTTTCTAGTGAAGTTTTTCTCTGTCTTAATACTTTACGCAGCTTCTGGAACGCGTTCTTTGCCATGCCAATTCGCCTTCTGATCTCTGTGTAGCACTTTCCATCTCCTGTTAGAACACTTCTAGGTATTTAGATTTGTGTACTCGCTTGTTTCTGGTATCCTTCACCTTGGCATTTTAGGTTACTCTTTTTTGCTGATGATCATGCATTCAGTTTTCTTAAAGTTTATTTGTATTCCTTTTTTGTCACTCCTCAGAGCTACCTTCTGTAGGAGGTCTTGTAGTTTTCTTTCAGTGTCTGCAATCAGCACTGTATCATCTGCATACCTTATGTTGTTCAAGTTGTAGCCTCCAATAACAAATCCTGGCGTAGCATCTAGGATCCTCAAAATATTCTGGCTGTACAAGTTGTACAGATCCGGTGAAAAGACACATCATTGTCTTACGCCCCTTTCTATCTTTGTAAATCTGCTGAAATCGTTACCTGTGCGTATGCAGGCAGTTTGCTGCCAGTAGAGATTCTTGATTACTCTGATGTCTTTCCCAAAAATGTTGAGGCTGCTGAGCATCTCCATCACTTCTTTGTGTCCTATTTTGTCGAATGCCTTCGCATCATCAATAAAACATAGGTACAAGTCCTTCTTCATTCGTATTGCCCTTTTGGAGAGCATCCTAATAATAAATATGGCGTTCCTTGTTCCAGTGTCTTTGACGAACCCGCATTGTTCCTGTCCTATCTCTGGCCTGATCCTGATTCTCGCTCTATATCAATCATTAGCAGGAGTAAATATTTCTGTCAATGAACAGGTTTCAATGCTAGTGCAAGGGAAAGAAAAGAACAAGTTAAGATAAACGAGACAAAACGTAATAGCTACTGACAGGTAATAAAATTGATAGATACAATCTGGTAAAAACTTTGTATAGTCAAGATATACCGTTGATTCTGGCATGCGCATTTTTTACTAGTCAGTATCTAGCAATTTTACTACTGTTGGTACGATCGTACTGCTTTTTGATATTATGAGTCAGAGAAAAATTTGAATGAATTTGGCAAAGATCAAATTGATATGGACAGAAGATTAGGCCAGTCAATTTCTGAAACGACACGGTATATCGTATAGTATTCTTCATTCATTATGACTATCAGTAGCCGTCCAAGAATGGGTAAAATCTCCACGGTAATGGGCAGTCAAGATTTATAAGACCTAAACGGAGGCTTTTATGCAAAAGACTGAAGGGCTATTGGGATACAAGAATAGGTGAATTTTTTTTTATCTATATGAAGGAAACGATGCGTTTCAGCATACAGTATATCGATTAGTGGCCAAATTTGTATGGACAGCAGATTAAATCAGAGCAGTTCCGAAACGGCACGTCTTGCGAAATGATTATCTTTATTCATAATGGGTGCCTGCCAGTAACTGACCAAGAAAAAAATTACCCACTGCAGTTTAGGAATTCAGAAACCAAGAATTATCAACGCAAGAAGCAAATGGAGGATTTTCTGTTAATTGTTATTTAATTATTTCATCCCAAGCAAGATCAGAACAGTTACTGGTGTGCAGGAGGTGAGAGAAAAACAAGGTACAGATTGAATCGAAGAAAGGATAAAAGATGGATGGTAATCAAGAACATAGAAGATGGTAACTGATTTTGCATTTGTACTTTTGACAATTTTAGTTTTAAGGGGGAGCAAGTAAACAGAAAAAAGTTCCACAGACGAGAAGTGCGAAAAAGAAACTGTTAGCGTAGAAGAGGAAGTTACATTAACTATTTCAACCGTAAAAGTTTGGGACCTTGATGCTAGTCTAATAGCATGCTTAAACTTATGTAGTCGGGGAACCATGGAAAGAAACTCGTCTGAGTGGCTGCCATGAAAACATTTTGTTAGGAAATACAGATTATTTCCAACCATATCACATCAATAAAAATGTGACTGAAGGTGGATTGCCAAGTCAGGATTGACGACATTTCAGATCCTTCCTTTGGATTTGGTCGAGAACCTCAAAGTGAATACCAGAGGCACCCGACCAAATATAGCAATAGTATTCAATGCCCGGCAAATGGCAGATTTACAAAAGTGCAAGATGGATTCTGACGAGAAAAAAAAATTCTCGTCCCACACAGTAACTAAACTTTCCTAGCAGTAGATACAGCTATAGACGGGATGTAGTCATTTCACTTCAGGTCAGTTGAGGGAGTGAAGCCAAGGAGGCGTAGTGTGTTGGTCGTCATTCATTATGATGGATGTAGGAAAGTTCGACTATCGTGGATTAAGAAGAGTGGTTTTGTTTTGGAGACATTGAAATTCACGAGCCAATTCCTGCCCCAGTCCATCACAGATTGAAGGTTCCTCTCAAAAGCAGCAGCCAGGTTTACGTTTCAACATTGTTAGATTTTTAATTGAGAATGAAATAAATAGTTGTGCCATCTACATAGATGCCAACTTCGGAACAGATGAATTACAGTTAACAAATATCAACAATATCACAACTTACGATCTATGTTGATGACACAATCATTTACTCTTGTCTCGATAATACGTCTGATCAGGTCGCTCAGTTCAAATTAGCGGCTGACCTAAAATTGAACTTGAGCTTGTTGTTAACTGAAGTAAAGAATGGCTTCTTAATTTTAACACCTCCAAAAAGAAAATTTTAATACCTCCAAAACAAAAATTTTAACACCTCCAAAACAAAAAGTTTAACACCTCCTAAACGAAAATTTTAACACCTCCAAAACGAAAATGCTAACACCTCCAAGACGAAAAATTTAACACCTCCAAAACGAAAATGCTAACACCTCCATGACGAAAAATTTAACACCTCCAAAACGAAAATCTTAACACCTCTAAAACGAAAATTTTAACACCTCCAAAAAGAAAATTTTAACACCTCTAAAACGAAAATTTTAACACCTCCAAAAAGAAAATTTTAATACCTCCAAAACAAAAATTCTCTCTATTAGTCACACTTCCTGCTTGCAGATCACATCCTGCCTTACATCATCATGACTGATACTAATCTTCACGAGAATGATTCGTTGTGTTTTCTTGGTCTTCTCGGTTGATATGGAACCCACTGCTCGGTTTGCTGCTAAGAAAGTCGGGTCATTGTTTAGGTCTAGATAATTTTTCTTTCCATATGAGCGTTGTGGTGCAGTGGATATCAGCTCGGAACGAGATATCAAGGAGCCGAGTTCGAATTCCTGTTGAATTCTTTGCATTCACTTACGCGCAAATGCCCTTGGTAAATGTATTGATCCGTACCTTCTCTCCAGTTATGGGTTAAATAACAAGACAGATTGGGTTCTATAGCCTTGGCTGGCAACCAGTCTACCGCAGAAAGTAATGGCATTCTATTTCAGGACAATCTTCTTTCTAGTCAGTCATGCCTGTTTCGAGACATGATCGCCCAAACGTGTCTCATGTATGGCACTTAAGTGACTGACTGAATCTCTATTGTATATTTTCTCTCTTCTTCTTCAAGCTATGGGTTAATTACGAATTATTTATATCACTTAACAATTATCTTCAAAGAAAAATATACTGTTAGAATCTACAAATATTTTCCGCCGATAAATAACCTGGAAATGGTTGATAAGCCGTAAAAATCAAATCATTCGAGCAATCAACCATCAGTTCTTTTCTTCTTCTTCTTCTTCTTCTTGTGTCTCTTCAGAGTTTGGGAAATCATGGTTCTCCACAACTTCCTATCCCTTGTGGAAAAGCAAAAGAAAAAGGAAAAAAATGAATAGAATCCCTTGTTGATCTTAACACTCCCGAACCCCGCTCAGCAATTCAGTTGCTTAAAATCATCAAGTATGCCATGCGCTGCTATTCCCTGCCTCTTTTTCCCGCTATCCGTCCTGGGAGTATTAGATTTTCTAAATACACTTTTCTCATAAAGTATCCCGGAAAACCTTAGCTGTCTCTTCCTAATGCTAAGTCAGTCATTTAAGTGACATACGTGATACTCGCTTGGGCGATCATGTCTCAAAAAAGATATGACTGACTGGTAAGAAGATTATCCCGCAGTAGGTTGCCATTGCTTTCTGCAGTAGACTGGTTGCCATCTAATGCTAGAGAACCCAATCTGTCCTGTTATTTAACCCATAACTGGAGGGAAGGGGCGGATTAATACCTTTCTCAAGGGTATTTACGCGTAAGTGAATGTGGGCAATTCATTGCATCACAACGCACATCCATAACGTGTACACAACTTAAAGTTGGTTAGAGAGTGGTGGGTTTAAGTTTAGCGTGCTGGGCTTGAAGTAGGTTATAGTTTACCGCGCTTAAAAGTTGACAAGAATACGGAGGACTTAAAGCGAAACGGGCGAAAGTTTGTGAGAACGTGCTGTTTTCATGTTTAGAGTGTAGCGCGCTTGATGATCGTTAGAGCGTGCGAGGCTGAAAGTTTGTTAGAGCCTGACTAGCATAAAGTTGATTAGATTGTACTGGATTTTAAGCTGATTAGTATGTGCCGGGGTTTGTTTTTTTAAGGGCAGGGTCCCCAAAACCTACCCTTGTTATTTAACCCATAACTGGAGGGAAGAGACAGATTAATACCTTTGCCAAGGGTACCAGTGCTTAAGTGAATGCAGGGTATTCAACTGGAATTCGAACTCAGCTCACCGATTTCTCTTTCCGAGCCGATATCCACCGCACCACAATGCACATTCGTCACTAAACGCTTACTGCACCTGGTATTCCCATGCGGTCACCCATTTAAGTACTGACCAGGCTCGATGTTTCTTAACTTCGGTGATCGAGCGAGAACTGGTGTATTCAACGTGATAGGCCTTAAGCCTGGTTCAAATATGCTGGTTTTAAAGTCAATTAGTGTATGCAGACATGGATCAAAAACTACAAGACTTCCTGCAGAATGTAGCTGAAGAGAGTGATAAAAAAGGACTACGAATAAACTGCAAGAAAAATGAATGCATATGTAATATAACAATCTGGCCCCACCCGAGGAAGTGATGCAAGCGATGGTGTTTCCCGTCGGTGAAGGGGGCGGCGAAGCGACAAGACAGGTGTTTGTGAAATACATCCTGTCGAGGCCGGAGCGGATGTCATTTGACCTTATTTCCGACAGCGGCGGAAATGGCTACAGAGGCAAACAGATCAGGTGTCTCTTAGAATTACGTGAGCGTTGCGTGGGCGAGGCAAAACCGAAAGGAAAGTCCCGGTTCTAGAAGACTATATAAAGACCTCGACACACGGATTCGCTAGCAGAGAACGGCCAGTGGAAGCAGACAAACACCACGGCAAGACTACACTCCCGTCAACCCATTCTATGTGCCTCTCACCCTTCCGTTCTCTATTCCACACGGTTCGTCGTTATTAATAAAAATATAACCTTATATTTTTATATATGCGTGTTTGTTGTTTTGTCGTCGTACGGCGATATATAACACATAGTCATCAGCAAAAAAGAGCAATCCGAAATCCCAAATACAGGTGGGGGATACTAGAGTTAAGAACGTACAAAAATTTAAATACCTAGGAAGTGTTCTAACAGGAGTTGGAAAGTGCGACACAGAGATCCGAAGGCGAATTGGCATGGCGAAGGACGCGTTTCAGAAGCTGAGTAAAATACTAAGACACAGAAAAATTTCACTAGAAACAAAGAAGAGAGTGTTAGATTGCTATGTGATATCAGTTCTTCAATACGGCAGTATATGTTGGACAATATCATCGAAGATGAAGGAAAAACTTGAAGCAGCGGAAATGTGGTTCTACAGAAGGATGCTGAGGATATCATGGACCGAGCACGTGAGCTATGATGGCGTTGGAAAGAATGGCAACAAAAAGAAAAATAATAGTGAGCATCAGGAAGAGACAACTGAATTTCTTGGGACTTGCAATGAGGAAGGAGTGCTTGGAGAACTTGATACTGACAGAAGAAGGCAGCGGATAACATATTTGAAGGGCCTGAGCAGGTGGATGACGAAACGTGGGGGTGCGTGGTGTAACAGCAGAAAATGTACTAAGAGCGACCTGGGATTGGGGGACGGTGAAAGCCATGATCGCCTATGTCCAAAGCACAAAGAAGAAGAGATGAAGGAGAAGAAGAAGTGTTAGGTGAGCTTAAAGTTGGTTACAGAGAGCATGTCAGGTGTAAAGTTGGTTATAGCGTGCTAGGCTTAATGTTTATCACAGTGTGCCAAGGTTTAATTATGTTATAGCTAGCCGAGGTCAAAGATGGCTAGAGTGTGCCGGCATTAAAGCTTGTTACTGCGTACTGGGCTTAAAGTTGGTTAAAGTGTTTCGACCTTAAAATCTGTTAGAGCGTGCCGGGCTTAAAGCGAGTATGCCAGGTTTAAAAATGATTATAGTGATTATTATATTGGCTTAAGGTTTGTCAGAGTTTTCCAGGCTTAAAGTATGTTATAGCGAGCCCGGCATAAAGATGGTTACAGCGTGCTAAGCTTAAAATTGGCTAGAGCGGACCGGGCTTAAATTTGGTTAGTTTGAGACAGGCTAAAGTTTGTTCCAGCAGTTCGGACTTAAAAATGGTTTGATTGTGCTGGACATGATGTTGGTTAGAGAGGGCAGGCTGAAATCTTGCTGCTTCATTGGGATAAAACTCATTGATAATGAAGTGTAGGGAGCTGGTTGATGTTTCTTTTGTTCGGCCTTGTGTCAGACTTAACCGAACTCCTTACAGCTTACAGGATTTCTGTTGAATTATGATCATCAGAATTATTATCAAAAGGTTTTCATCAGAAGGTTGTGTGTCAGCATCCCGCCTCCTCTGACTGATCAACGTGACCGGTTAGAGACCATCCATAAATATTCAATCCAGTCACGTGAGGTGGCTCAAAGGACAATTATTTTTAGCTGTAGAAAAACCGTTTCTCTGACGTATTTTGAATTTTGCGATTTGATTACTAATCAGGATCAAGAGTTTCGCTACAATAATTATTCCATAGCTTGGAATTAAAGAGATGATCCACCTTTTGCAAGATTATTTGCGTAAGTGAATTCAACAAAACCAAGTGGAATTGGGACTGATGTTTGATGATTTTAGTTTTGTTTAACTGCATATAAACACCTTTGTGGGTTATTTAATGCTAAAATGGTGGGCAGGGGTTTAAGATTTTTTTTTTAGTGTCCGGTTAGTTTTTATTATTATTTTTTAATCGTATCACCCCGAGCAAGGCGGCAACGCCACTGATGTGCAGGGGGCTACGTAATAGTGAAAAAATTCGAAAAGATAAAGCCGGAAACCACATCCTAAACAGGGAACAAGGGATGAGCCTCTTAACCTGTTCAATAGACGTGGGTGGAGTGTGAACCGGGCGATAGAGAGATCTACCTACTCCAATTGAAAAAAAAAAACGAAGTGAGAAGATTGGAAAAGAGAAAGCCGGAAATCACATCCTAAACAGGGAACAAGGGATGAGCCTCTTAACCTGTTCAATAGACGTGGGTGGAGTGTGAACCGGGCGATAGATAGATCTATCTACTCCAATTGAAAAAAAAAAACAAAGTGAGAAGATTGGAACAGAGAAAGCCGGAAACCACATCCTAAACAGGGAACAAGGGATGAGCCTCTTAACCTGTTCAATAGACATAAGGTTGATTTAGTCTCATTTTCATTAATTTTTTTATTTTTTTTATTTTAGAAAACTGAAGATGTCTTCTAGTTTTGTATTCGAAATGTGTTGCTGGTAATGTTTTTATCCTTTACAAATGTATTATTGCAATAATTTTCTTTTCTTAAATAATGTGTTATGGTAATAATTTCTTTCCTTCAAAAATGTATTATTGGTAATAGTTTCTATGAAAGTCTATTTTTATACTTTCATAGTTTTTTGATCCCACTTTAGGGGGTTAGGTATTTGCCCATAGCTGGGACCCTAACAGGTGCTACCACTCCAGGTCAGAGGTAGTTCCATCCTCCTCACAATCTCCCGATCAGAGGCCTTGCTACCGGATGCAGTTTATTGTCATACCTGTTAGATCGTTAGATCGTGGCGAGATTAAATTTAGTTATAATATCCTTCGCGTAAAGTTGATTACAACGTTCCGGGGTTTAAAGTTTGTTATAATGTGATGGGCTTCAGGTTGATTACAGTGTACCGATCTTAAAATTTGTTGGGGTATGTCGAGACTAAAGCTGGTTAGAGCGTGCTGGGCTTGAAGTTGCTTAACACATCACTCATAAATCCCAGGCCTAACAACAACTTTTAGGCAAAATTCGACTTGATTCATCAACATAGTCTCTTTCTAGGGTGATACACTGACTTTAACGCTTCTCTAACAATTCGATGCCTTTTTTGTAGAACGATTTGCCTATGGCCTCAAAATACGCCTCAGTTACCGACATCACTTTTTCATTGGATCCAGATCTTTTTCCCCGGAGCATTCTTTTGAGGTCTGAAAACATCCAGTAATCGCTAGGGGCCAGACCTGGAGAATAGGGTGAATGTGGAAGCAATTCAAAGTGCAATTCATGTAATGTTGCTATCGTTGCGATCAGCTTGTATCACGGTTCATTGTCTTAGCGAAAGATCACTTTTTTCTTCTTCATTTGTGACCATTTTCCTTTTAAAATAATGATATATAATATTCGCTATTGATAGCTCTTCCCTTCTCAAGCTGATCGATGAACAAAATACCATGCGCATCCCAAACTACGGAGGCCAGAAACTTACCTGCTAATGTTTGAGTCTTTGATCGCTTTGGACGGCTTTTACCTGCTGCTGTCCACTCAGGTGACTGACGATTTGTCTCCGGAGCGATGTGGTGGATCTATGTTTTATCCATTGTCACTTACTTACGCAAAACTTAATTGATGCGTTGAAACAGTTATCAAAAACGCTCTGAATCATCGACGCGTTATTGTTTTTGAACGACTGTGAGCAAACGCGGTACCCACTTTGAACACAGCTTTTTCATTGACAAATGTTCATGCAAAATAGTAAAATCACTGCTTTCTGATATGTTCAAATCATCTGCTATTTCACACAACTTCAATTTATGCTCAACCAAAACTTGTTTGTGGATTATTTTTGGTATTTTCTGGGACAACTGCCGATTCGGGGCTACCTGAGTGTTCAGCATCATTTGTTTCTGTATGACTGCGTTTAAAGTCAGCATACCACCTTTTAACCGTTGTTTCCGATGGAGCAGAAAGTCCGAATAACACTTATCAAGCCATTGCTTTGCTTGAACAGTATTTTTCCTATCAGAAAGCAATGCTTTATCAACACATGAAATTCATGTTTTTCCATTGTTTTGAAAATTTTCAACATTAGCTTAAATTAAATAACTGTAATTTGTAAACTAACAATCCGATTGGAGCCAAATTTTGTCAGGTGCCATTTGAAGGTTAGGACTTCAAAAAATCATATGGATATTTTTATGAGTAGCGTCATCTATATGTCAGGCCTGGGACATTGTGTGATGTGTTAGGATGTTACAAGCTTAATGTTCGATTCGAGCATGACATGCTTAAAGTTTGTTTGTTAGAACATGCCTTGCATAGGTTGGTTAGAACGTGCCGAACTTAATGTTTGTTTGAGCGGTTTGGGTTTAAAGTCGGACAGTGCGTGCGATCTTAAAACTTATTAAAGTCTACCGGGTTTATAAATGTGTTTAGAGAAAGCCAAGCTTTAAATATATTAGAGAGTGATAAGCTTAAATCTATTTAGAGTGAGCCGGGCTTCAAATATAATAAAGCGTAACGAACGCAAAGTTGGTTTAAGCGTATCTGGTTTAAAGTTGGATAGTGCGTGTCGGTTTTAAAATTTATTAGAGCGTGCCGGGATTAAACGTGTTTAGAGCGGGCCGGGTTTCAAATTTATTTGAGTGTACCGTGTTTAAAGTTGTTTAGATTAAGCCAAGCTTTAAATCTATTAAACCGTGATGGGCTTAAAGTTGGTTTTAACGTCTAAGATTTAAAGTTGGATAGTATGTGCCGTCATTAAAATCTATTAGATAGAGCGTGCCGGGCTTAAAAGTGTTTAGAGCGAGCCGTGCTTTAAATCTATTCGGTCTTGACGAGTTTAAAGTTTGTTAATGTCTGCTGGAATTAAAATCGAGAAGAATTAGTTGGTTAGTGTTTGCCGGTTTTAAAATTTGTTAAAGCGTCCCAGGCTCAATATTTGTGCGTGCCGGTCTTGAAAGTTTTTAGAGCGGGCCGGGTTTTAAATCTATTAGAGCGTGGCTGGCTTTAGGCGTGCTGGACTTAAAGTTGAGAAGAACGAGTTGGTTTCAGCGTGCAGGGCTCAAACTTAGTTATTGCTTTCCCTGCTTAAACTGGCTTAGATAGTGTCGGTCATTAAATTGATTAGAGTCAACGCGATTTAGCTAATGGCATTTAGTCAATGTTGTATGTCCAATGATAAAGCAATTTAAGCAGGATCGATTTTTTTTGTTTTGCTTTATTTGGCAAGAATAATCATTATTTTTTTAAATTTTTTCTATTTTAATCGTTTCGCTCCAAGCAAGGAATTACCGCCACTGACGCGCATGTGGCTACATAAGAGTAAAAGTTTAGACAATAGGAGAGTGAAGAGAAAAACGAACGAGTTACAGCAGGTGTCAGAGAAAGGGCAAGAGAAGGATGGAATCAGGTGTCAATAAAGTTGTGAAAGTAGAGCGAAAGGAAAAGAACAAGATAGAACAAGATATACAGGGTGATGTAGAAGGAACTGGTATCATGTGGATAAGAGATGGGTATTGACCTTGCATTTAAATTCATGGAGGTCACGGCCGTCAGTAAAGCAAGTGTACGGAATAGAATTCCACAGGCGGGAAGTGCGAGAAAAGAAGCTGTGGAGTAGAATTGACGGCTGCGTTTGGTTGATCTAACTGTAATAGGATGGGACCTTGTTGCCAGTCTGGTTGCACGAGTAAATTCCAGTGGCGGGAGTACCAGTGACTTAAGGTTGTCGGAGCAGAAGCCATGAATATATTTGTAGAACAAGCAGAGGGAAGCCACATGCCGCCGGTGAGAAAGTGGCTGTAGTCGATCTGCCAGGTCGGAACCAGGTCGGAACTAATCACATTACAGATTCTTCTTTGAAGCCTGTCGAGAACACTGAGATGAAGAGAAGGGGCGCCTGACCATATATGACAGTAGTATTCTATTCACGGACGGATGGTTGATTTGTATATGTGCAAGACGGATTCAGGCGTACAAAACTTCCTGACCTGACACAGAGATCCAACCTTCTTATTACAGAAAGTATAAATCTTCAAAGTATGATGCTTTTCACTAGTAATGCTATATTTGGCACGAAATATTTGACTCATTCTGTAAGGCATTGAATGGAAGAAAGTCTAAATTTTCTCATGAGAACGTTTTCCCATTCTTTTTGACAAAAATTCCTTGGAGATTCCGTGGTTTTCCTTGAAGCACTTATTTTTTCACTTCCATAGACAATGCTTCAGAGTGAAAATATACTAGCGTGCAAAACTTTAAGTCAATTTTTGGTAAAATAATTACTTCTTTAAATTATACCCGTATACCGAGAGGGATTAGCAGTATGCTTTTCTCAAAACGTTTTGTAACTTTCGATGGCCTGAAAAGAAGAAACATTTGTTAATGATGTATGGTTGATAATAGACCATTTAAAGGTTACTGATCCTGACAAAAGATCATGCAAAAATATCGGGCAACCAGGCAAAATTCCATTTTACAACACTTAAGGATAAGAAATCTTTTTGCAACTATGATGTTTCAAAGCATGGTGTTACTAATTTGTGATGCGGGCTTCAAGTTGGTAGAGCGTGCCGGGATTAAAATTTATCAAAGCGTGTCGGGATGAAAGTTTGTTGCAGCATGCTGGGCTTATAGCTTGTTAAATAGTAAATTATAAACGCAAATTCTACTCTGTCAGCTTCTTTTCTCGCACTTCCAGCCTGTAAAATTCTCTTCCATTTATTTGTTTCCCCCGACAGCAACAAATTCCAAGAATTTAAATGTAAAGTCAATAGTCATCTCCTATTTCACTAACTTGCACCCTCTCTCTCTCATGCTCCTTTCTCCATCCACTCCACTCTCATCAGTATTCTCATTCTTCTCTTACCCACTTCCTGACACCCCCTATAACCTGTCCCTCTTTTTCATAACTTACCTTCTATGTAACCCCCTGCAAAACAGTGGCAGTAAATGCCTTGCTTGGGGCGATATGATTATATAAAAAAAAGTGTGCCGAGTCAAAGATTGTTAGATCATTTCGTGCTTAAAGATGGTTAGAACGTGCAGGTCTTAAAGATGCAGGCTTACGGCCTATCATGTTGAATACATCGGTTCTCGCTCTACCACCGAAGTTAAGCAACGCCGAGACTGGTCAGTACTTAGATGGGTGACCGCTTGGGAAATATTAGGTGCTGTAAGCGTATAGTGACGGATGTGCGTTGTGGTGCAGATGATATGGGCTCGGAAAGGGAAATCGGTGAACTGAGTTTGAATTCCAGTTGAATACACTGCATTCACTTAAGCACTGGTACCCTTGGGAAAGGTATTAATCCGTCCCTTCCCTCCAGTTATGGGTTAAATAACAAGGGTAGGACTTGGGGACCCTGCCCTTAAAAACAAATCTCAATGAATCTTGATACTCGAAAAGAAAAATGTATTACTAGACACAAAACTTATATAAAAAACAACAATAAATTGTTGAAAGAAAAGGTATTATCAGCAATAAAATAAATAAAGTTTAGTTGGCAACCGCCGAGGTTGATTTGCCATAAAACAAAACAACCAACCAACCAAAAATTTTAAGATGCTTAGAGCGTGTTTGATTTAAAGTTTGCTAGAGCGTGATTTTTGGCTCGAATGATTGACTGAACTCCATGTGGCATTGGATGGAAAAAAAGTTCAGATTTTCTCATTCGGAATTATTTCCCATTCGATCTTGGCCGTAATCCCAAAACCCTTAAAGATTGGATGGTTTTCATTGAAGCACTTGTTTCTTCAGTTCTTGCCAAAATGCTTAAATTATATTGAGATCAGGATTTCCTGCTGGACGGTCTTTCAAAGGTTGCACATGGTCATTCTCAAGAAACTTTTTGCTGCATGTGATGTGCGATAATGTGCATTGTCATGCTAAAATATTCCTCCATCTTTGATGTCTGGCAGAATATTAATCCGTAGCAAACGAATATAATTTTCACTGTTTCTTCTTCTTCTATGTGTCCCTTCAGGACGTATGCGATTATGGCCCTCCACATTTTATCTTCCTATTTATTGTAGCTCTTAACATCTCTTCTGTTATACTGCTCAATCCCAGCTCTGCTATCCATTTGCTTAAGTCCAACAAGTATGTCACACGTTACTTTCCCTTGTCTCTCCTTCCCTCTATTCATCCTATGAGTATCAGATTCTCCAAACCCTCCTTCCTCACTACATGTTCCAGAAACTTCAGCTGTATTTTTCTGTTTTTAAATATCTATGTCCATCTTCTCCAAAAACCTCATTGTTCTGCCTATGGTGTCCTCAGCATCCTTTTGATTGCTTTAAGTCTTTCTTTCATCTTTGATGAGATTGTCCAATATTCGCTGTCATACTCAAGAACATACGTCACATAACAATCCAGCCTTCAATTTTTTGTTTCCAGAAAAATTTTCTTGTCTCTAAATACTCTATTCAGCTTCTGGAATACATGCTTGGCCATACCAAAACGCTTTCAGACTTCAGTGTCGCACTTTCCGTCCTCTGTTAGGACACTTCCAAATATTTAAATTTCTGAACCTGCTTGAATTTAGTATCTCTGATTTGTAGTTGGAATTTTGAGCCCCCTCCTTTTACTGTTAAGGTTTTCATAAATGCAAATGCAAATTCTTTTCTGCCATCGTGTTTGATGGATAACGACACCATTATGTTTTCATTACTAAATGTTGTCGTCTTTGTAGTGTATTTTGCCTTTTTTATTTCTTCCTATAGTCTCCTTATACATACAACAGCACTGAATTTCAACTCTATTTTACTTTCATCACACAAAATTATTTTTGCCACTTTCTAGCACCTCATCTTAGATTTTTTTAAAACACTTTAGTCTTCTATTCCTATGATTTGTTTGCTGCTATACGACAGTTACATTAATTTTTTTATACTCTGCGTACTCTATTAATCCGAGAACACTAACCGGTAAATTTTCCCCTTCCGATTTATCCAAAATAGCATTATCTCTGTGCAAATATATATGCTGAACTCAAATCAACTGTTAGTTATTGAAGAAACTTACCTTTTATTTATCTAAATGTCCATAAAAAACGAACTATATCTTGCACTTTTTTTCTCCTGTAATTCTCACGATGTCATGTAATTAACTGCATAATGACGTACTGCGTATGCAACGAATTTTGGCAAATATTTGCTCGATTTTTCTTCATTTACTGATACTTCCGGTAATGTACTTCCGGTAAAAAAGTAATGCGTGTATTTCTACGCTTGTTACTTTCATAACAGGAAATACATCGTCGGAAGTTTTACTAAAGGAAGGAAAATAACCAAAATTCGACAGAAAATTCTGCCTACGTAGAACGTCATTCTGCAGTTAATTACATGACTACATGAGAGTTACGGGAGAGAAAAAGTGCGAGATATAGTTCATTTCTTTATGGACTTTCAAAGCAAAAGGGTAAGTTTCTTCAATAACTAATTGTTGATTTGAGAACAGCATATACATTTGCACAGAAATAATGCTATTTTGGATAAATTTGAAGCGGGGAAAAGCCGTCGGAACCTAAAACGAATATTTGCCCACTAACCATAGGTATATAGTAACCAGCGCAAATGACGCCATTTTAATTACAATTTAATTAGATATTCAGTACCTGATTTTCTTACAAAAATAATAAATTTTTTGAGTTCCTATTAATGTTAATTCTAAGTATAAATTTTGAAGTGCCTGTATGTAACATATTTCAAATAAAGATTTACATTTAATAATTTTTTGATATTTTCAAAATCGGGTATGATATACACATGGTTGGTAGTGGTGTAACTTTAATTGATGGTTGGTGTTCCAGGGTTAACTGAAAGATCCATGTTAAGACTACAATAACTCCCCTACTTGTCTGGCAGTTAATTTTGAATTGCCTACCGAAACACTCACAAATATTCTTCCTGCTCTCTTGTCTAACTTTTGTGGTTTAGCGGTTTTCTTAAAAACACTTCCAGTAACTCTTATTTATGTACTGTGACCTCTAAGGACGTAGGCGATCATGGCTCTCCACAACTTTCTATTCCTTGTAACTCTTAATAAAGTTTGTCTCTCGTTAAAACGATATTAAAAGTATCAATAGTTCATATTTACATAAAAAATTATTTTTTTTATTAATGAGCTTCATAAACCCGTCATTCTTGTTTTAATTATATTCTTCTTCTTCTTCTTCTTCTTCTTCTTCTTATTATTATTATTATAAAACGATTTCTGCTATAGTCGCACTACCTACCAAGTCTGCAGGAAGGCCTAAGGCAGAGCATTGTGTGTTGTTCTTTGGTTGCTATGTTACAATCCGCTGGGCACTCCATATCATTTAATAAACAAGTTTTTTTTCTTTTTGGTTTTTAACAATAATATCCGGCCTGTTTGCTTCAATTTTTCTGTCTCTATTGATAGTGTAATCCCATAGAATGGTGACATCTTCTATTACTGTATCCGGTGCTGGGTAATGTTCATACCAGTGTTTGTTTACAGATTTTCCAGAGTGTTCGCTCATTGTCCAGTGTAAATATTGCCCTACTCTATCGTGACGATTTTTATATTCATCTGGGGAAAATACAGAATATCCTGAGATTAGATGGTCTATTGTTTCTTGGTATTTATCACAGAACATGCAATTTGGATCCAAATTATTATGTACAATATTTGTCTGAAAGTTCCTAGTAAAAAGACTTTGGTCTTGCGCAGCAAGAATAAAGCCTTCAGTTTCAGACTTTAATCCAGATGCACGTAACCATCGATGAGGATTAACTTTAAAAACATTGGCTTTCTTTTTCATATTTTTTGCCGCAATAGTTCGTTCTTGCATTTTTACAGAATCTACTAAAAATCTTGTTTGCATTTACTGACTCATTTCTGTATTATTATTATTATTATTTCTCCTAAGCTCTGTTCTACCATCTACTTACTCAAGCTCATCATATGCGTTTTTTCTTCTGTCCCTCTTGTTCTATATATTGCCCGTGAGTATCAAATTTTCCGAGCTTCCTTCCTCATGATATGCCGTAGCCACCTCAATTGTCTCTTCTTCATTTTAAGTATTAGTTTCTTTTTTGTTTCCATTTTCTCCAAAATTTCGTCGTTACGTTGCTTACGTGTTCGGTCTACTGTATCCTGAGCCCCTTTCTGTAGACCCAGATTTCTGTTCATTTCAGTCTCCTCTTGAACTTTAAGGAGATCGTCCAGCATTCACTGCTATACACAAGGACAGATGTCATGTAGTAGTTCAGCACTCTTTTCCTTTTTAGTAAAAAAGTTTCTATGTCTAAGTAATTTGATAAAATTTTAGAGTGCTTCATTGGCTTTCCAAATACGCCTTCGGATTTCGGTTTCACTTTTTCCGTTCTCTGTTAAATCAGTCAGTTAAATGGCATGTGGGAAACACGCTTGGACGGTCATGTCTCGACAGAAGATTATTCCACACTAGGTTGCGATAGACTGGTTGCCAGCCAAGGCTATAGAACCCAATCTGTCCTGTTATTTGACTCATAGGTAAAGGGAAAAGAAATCTATTATATTATTATGTAGTAATTAGTGGGGGATCGGTTTCCTATTGTTATGAAGTAATAAACTGATTCCCCACTTTATGACCAATGTAAGCCTTAATCATTATTTCCAACTATTATATTCAGTCAGTCAGTTAAGTGCCATACGTGAAACACGCTTGGGCGATCATGTCTCGAAAGAGACATGACTGACTGGGCAGAGGATTATCCCGCAGTAGGTTGCCATTGCTTTCTGCGGTAGACTGGTTGCCAGCCAAGGCTATAGAACCCAATCTGTCCTGTTATTTGACTCATAGCCAGAGGGATAAGATAATTAATATTATTAGGTAGTAATTAGAGGGGGATCAGTTTATTACTTCATAACAATAGAAAAACGATCCACCACTTTATGACTAGTGGAAACCTCAATTATGTTTCTATTATATTCAGTCAGTCAGTTAAGTGCCATACGTGAAACACGCTTAGGCGATCATGTCTCGAAAAAGACATGACTGCCATTACGCTCTGCGGCAGAATGGTTGCCAGCGAAGACTATAAAACCCAATTTGTCCTGTTATTTAACTCATAACTGGAAGGAAGAGACGGATTAATACCTTTCCCAAGTGTATCTGCGCGTCAGTGAATGCAAGGAATTCAACAGAAATTCGAACTCGGATCCCTGATTTCTCGTTCCGAGCCGATATTCGCTGTACCACAACGCACATCCGTCTCTGTTAAAACACTTCCCAAATATTTAAATTTTTGCACTACTTTGATTTTGATATCTCCGATTCGCAATTCGCACTTTACTGTCCGTGATAACAAACGTGATTTGGGTAGCCGAACGCTGTTCTTGGTAATTCGCAGTCGCCTGCTTATCTCTTGTTGAACCCTTTTTTTCCTTTCAAGTCCCAAACTTCATTATTATTTCATCGGATATTTTAGTCATGTTTAAAGTTTAAAGTGGTTAATAGACGAGTATTGACATTGCATTTAAATTTCTGAAGGTTGTAGCCGTCAGGAAAGCAAGAATACAGGAGCAATTTCCACAGGCGGGAAGTGCGGGAAAAAAAGAAGAAGCTGCAGGAGTAGAATTGTCGTCTGCATTTGGCTAACCTGACTGTGAATGGGTGGGACCCAGTTGCCAGTCTGGCTGCACGAGTAAACACCTGTTGAGGAGGCACCAGTGACTTAAGTTCGTCCGAGCAGAAGCCATGATAAGCCGGTTATATAACTATAGCGGGTTGCTTATCTATTCTTTTCTGTTGGTAGTGGAGAGTCCGTTCTAGTGAAGGGTAGTTGTATACTGTTGCAGGTTAACGAAATTTGGCCTTGTTGTAGATAGCCCACTATAAGTCATAAAGAAAGTTTATAAACCAAGAAAATCAAATTGAGTTGAAAGATAACATTTTATATATAACACATATCAATCAATGTTTTTACAATTGAAGTAATAAATGAAGTATAGGTTCAACGGAGGTTAAAATGTTCATGGTAATAAAATGCTGAAAAAGAATTAATGCTTCGGAATTTGGGAGCGTGTATGTAAGGAATGTCTTTGATGTATTCGCTCCTTAGGTCAGTAAGTAGTTTTTAAGGCAGGGAAGAAGGAAAGAGGTAAGGGAGGCGAACATAGTAAGCCACTTGACTTCGGTCAAGAGGGCTACTAATTACTCTCTTCTTCTAGAGTCGGTCTGCCTGTCGAATGCTTTCTGTATCCGCTTTTTATATCTTCTTTTTGGATCACAGAAGCTCATTTGGGATTTCATATTTGTATTTGGTTCTGGGCTTCCCATTGGCTGATAAATAAATTTCGCGTAGGCTCGCGAACTGGAAATTTAATATTTAATTTTGAATTTTTAACTGGAACATCTGCGCGGAGCCGGCGAGGAAGCGACGACTTTTGGTCATTTGCTTTTTGGTTGTGAAAGCGCAAACACCCGGTCCATCGCTTTTGCTCGGTATCACCATATAACTACAATGATTTTCACAAGCACGTTACATTTATGTTAACGAGATGTGTAAGTCTCTACTTAGAAATAATGACATTATCTTCTTTGATATTTCATTGCGACAAATAATTTTGCACGTTCCACGGTAACTACGAAAAACTTATTTTCCAATGCTCAAGGTCCTTATAGATTTCGGATAAGTATAATGCTAAACAATTTTAATTTCCTAATAAAATAAAGAATTTTATTTAGCAGGCCCCAACAGTTTGCACGTCAATGCATAACACAATAGAAAAGAAATTTAGAGTTAATTAATCCGCAATTATTCCAGTTAACGCACATCCGGTTGTGCGTTGTGGTGCAGTGAATATCGGCTCGGAAAGAGAAATCGGGGAGCCGAGTTCAAATCCCAGTTGAATTAATTGAATTCACTTACGCGCAAATACCCTTGGGAAAGGTCTTAATCCGTCTCTTCCTTCCAGTTATAGGTTAAATAACAGGACAGATTGGGTTCTATAGCCTTGGCTGGCAATCAGTCTACCGCACAAAGCAATGGAAACCTATTGCGGGATAATCTTCTACCAATTCAGTCATGTTTCTTTCGAGACATGATCGCCCGAGCGTGTTTCACTTAACTCACTGAATCCGCGAAATATATAGCCATTTGTGCTTGTAAATAATGTTTTTAGGGTTTGGAAAGAAAGGTTTGCAGAAATTTATTAGAGTTTTTCGTTGATAAACCTTAAAATTAAGAACGGTAAATTTATGCACGATAGAAATCGATCGCATGAGGATATCGACTGATAATTTAATAGAAAAATCGATGGCGATCGACGCGTGAAAGAAAGAATTTGATCATTTAATTGCACTTTTTTTTAAAGATTCACGCTGATAATAAATCTATTGATTCTCAAACTAAGATAACCTTATCAGTACATTCTTTTTTTAAATTAAAGATCAGAGGTCAGTAATAAAGAGGGAATGTAATTAATTAATTTCTCGACATTACATAACTACGAACTAATCAAGTTGAACAGAATCGGTCGTTGATTAGAATCAAAGAATATCGACAAAAAATGAAAAGCAATAATGGAACATGATGGTGTCATGGCGACACCTTCAGTGACTTTCCGAAATCGCCGATGACAGAGGATCTTTACAGAGGTTGATCTGTTGACCATATTATCTGCTAGAACAATATTGGAAAATCTAGCGAGGTTGCAAGATTATCAGAATCTCCTCAGTAGGCCTAGCATAAATGTGAGCATCGGTTATGATGGAAAGATAGATTTTAGATTTAAGATTTTAAAACTTTAATGTCTTAAGCGCTTAGATCTAAAGTAACACACACACACACACACACACACAGATATATATATATATATATATATATATATATATATATATATATAAACTAGCAGTATAGCCCGGCGTTGCTCGGGTGTAATGAAAGCTTAAAATCTAATCCATGGTCCTAGAGCTCAGACTCTTTGGACGTTGGCACGAAAGACTAAAAAGCAATAGTTGTTTCCAGTTAAAGCGAAACCGTAGACTGAAAGGAAAATGTATGGATGTAAATCAAATTTTGATTTCCTGGTATCGATATCAAATAAGATTTTTTGTCGTAAACTGAATTTTGAAGGCTAAATAAGTCCTCTGAGTAAATGGTATTATGGCTGAGACTAAGAACTACAATTATACTTATTTAGAGCCAAACCCGAAGCAAAAACTAAAATAAAAGGACTGAAAAAATACAGACATACAGACAGAGAAACCAACACACACAAACATCTTGCCTTTTATATATATAATCGATTTTCTGCATTATTGTAAGAACTGCAACCTTGAAACTTCTGAATATCGTTTTTTATGTCTTTGTCAATGAGTGTATCAAATTTGATTAAAATCGGACCACTCCTTCTATAACCTGATTTTTTCGATTATCGATTTTCGACATTTATCGGGGGTAACTCGACACAAAACCTACCTAAGTATACTCGCAGACGCTTATAGTACAACGGTGTAAATTTTCAAGAAAATCGTTTCAGCCGTTTCGGAGTCTATAGGTAACGGACACAGACACACACAAACACAGAGACACACATACACACACAGACAAAATTCCATTTATTTAAATAAGTTTAGATAGATAGATTTACCAGGTAGTTATGATTTGTGTCCCTGGGTCAGATATAGAAATTCAGCTACACTGTTAGTAAAGACTTAAAAGAATACAGGAGTATATTTTCTAAATAGAAAATATTTATTTGATCCCGTCAATATAAAGTCGGTCGAATCGAGGGTATGTGAATTCGGATCGTTCTTCAAACGTTCGATCTTCTTCCGATTCTTCAAGTCGGGTGGGAATTTGTATAACTTCCTGTTATTCGGTTTCTAAAATTTAGCTGGGTTAGCTCTTTATTTACGCAGATGCACTCATTGAAAAAATTCGCGGACTAATTCTGCAATTGGTGGTTTTAATGAAATCTTTTCAGGTTAACCGTCAGGTATCTTTCGACTTTTGACATACTAAAGTGACAATGTACAAAAATTAATTCGAAACGAGTTCATACTGAGATCAGAACAAATTAACTCTTCTGAGATATACAATTGATATTAAATTCTATTCATAACTCTGGCATTTACTGGCTTAAACCAGACAGTACGTTAAGTCAGTCAGTTAAGTGCCATACGTGATACATGCTTGGGCGATCATGTCTCGAATCATGACTGACTGGGCAGAAGATTATCGCGCAGTAGGTTGCCATTGCTTTCTGCGGTAGACTGTTTGCTGACCAAGGCTATAGAACCCAATCTGTCCTGATATTTAACCAATAACTGGAAGGAATAGACGGATTAATACCTTTCCCAAGCGTATTTGCGCGTAAGTGAATGCAATAAACTCAGCTGGAATTCGAACTCAGCTGCCCAATTTCCCGTTTCGAGCCGATATCCAATGCACCACAACCCACATCCAGTACGTTGAGTACACCAGCGAAAATGATAAACACAACAGTGCTAATCGTTGATTGATTGATTTTTGACGGACACATTTTTTAAGGATTATGAACCTTTTGCGGTCATTTAAAGCCAGGAAAAAATTTCAGATTTTAAGACTTTTTTGAGGTAATAATGTTTTACGGATACATCTCATTAATTAACTGATACGTCTTATTGATTAACTGATACGTCTTATTGATTAACTGATACGTCTCATTAATTAACTGATACGTCTTATTAATTAACTGATATGTCTTATTGATTAACTGATACGTCTCATTAATAAACTGATACGTCTCATTAATTAACTGATACGTCTTATTGATTAACTGACACGTCTGATTAATTAACTGATACGTCTTATTAATTAACTGATACATCTCATTAATTAATTGATACGTCTTATTGATTAACTGATACGTGTCATTAATTAACTGATACGTCTTATTAATTAACTGATACGTCTTATTAATTAACTGATACGTCTTATTGATTAACTGATACGTCTCATTAATTAACTGATATGTCTTATTGATTAACTGATACGTCTCATTAATAAACTGATACGTCTCATTAATTAACTGATACGTCTTATTGATTAACTGATACGTCTGATTAATTAACTGATACGTCTTATTGATTAACTGATACGTCTCATTAATTAACTGATACGTCTTATTAATTAACTGATATGTCTTATTGATTAACTGATACGTCTCATTAATAAACTGATACGTCTCATTAATTAACTGATACGTCTTATTGATTAACTGATACGTCTCATTAATTAACTGATACGTCTTATTAATTAACTGATACGTCTTATTAATTAACTGATACGTCTTATTGATTAACTGATACGTCTCATTAATTAACTGATACGTCTTATTAATTAACTGATATGTCTTATTGATTAACTGATACGTCTCATTAATAAACTGATACGTCTCATTAATTAACTGATACGTCTTATTGATTAACTGATACGTCTGATTAATTAACTGATACGTCTTATTAATTAACTGATACATCTCATTAATTAACTGATACGTCTTATTGATTAACTGATACGTCTTATTGATTAACTGATACGTCTTATTAATTAACTGATACGTCTTATTGATGAACTGATACGTCTCATTAATTAACTGATACGTCTTATTAATTAACTGATATGTCTTATTGATTAACTGATACGTCTCATTAATAAACTGATACGTCTCATTAATTAACTGATACGTCTGATTAATTAACTGATACGTCTGATTAATTAACTGATACGCCTTATTGATTAACTGATACGTCTCATTAATTAACTGATACGTCTTATTGATTAACTGATACGTCTTATTAATTAACTGATACATCTCCTTAATTAACTGATACGTCTTATTAATTAACTGATACATCTCATTAATTAACTGATACGTCTTATTAATTAACTGATATTTCTTATTGATTAACTGATACGTCTTATTAATTAACTGATACGTCTCATTAATTAACTGATACGTCTTATTAATTAACTGATACATCTTCTTAATTAACTGATACGTCTTATTGATTAACTGATACGTCTGATTAATTAACTGATAATAAATCTTATTAATTAACTGATACATCTCATTAATTAACTGATACGTCTTATTGATTAACTGATACGTCTCATTAATTAACTGATACGTCTTATTGATTAACTGATACGTCTGATTAATTAACTGATACGTCTTATTAATTAACTGATACATCTCCTTAATTAACTGATACGTTTTATTAATTAACTGATACGTCTTATTAATTAACTGATACGTCTTATTAATTAACTGATACATCTCCTTAATTAACTGATACGTCTTATTGATTAACTGATACGTCTCATTAATTAACTGATACGTCTTATTAATTAACTGATATGTCTTATTGATTAACTGATAATATCTCATTAATAAACTGATACGTCTCATTAATTAACTGATACGTCTTATTGATTAACTGATACGTCTGATTAATTAACTGATACGTCTTATTAATTAACTGATACATCTCATTAATTAACTGATACGTCTTATTGATTAACTGATACGTCTTATTAACTGGATATGTCTTATTAATTAACTGATACGTCTTATTAATTAACTGATATGTCTTATTGATTAACTGATACGTCTCATTAATAAACTGATACGTCTCATTAATTAACTGATACGTCTGATTAATTAACTGATACGTCTGATTAATTAACTGATACGTCTTATTGATTAACTGATACGTCTCATTAATTAACTGATACGTCTTATTGATTAACTGATACGTCTTAGTTAATTAACTGATACATCTCCTTAATTAACTGATACGTCTTATTGATTAACTGATACGTCTCATTAATTAACTGATACGTCTTATTAATTAACTGATACATCTCATTAATTAACTGATAATGTCTTATTAATTAACTGATATGTCTTATTGATTAACTGATACGTCTTATTAATTAACTGATACGTCTCATTAATTAACTGATAGTCTTATTAATTAACTGATACATCTCCTTAATTAACTGATACGTCTTATTGATTAACTGATACGTCTGATTAATAATCCGATACGTCTTATATATCAACTGATACATCTCATTAATTAACTGATACGTCTTATTGATTAACTGATACGTCTCATTAATTAACTGATACGTCTTATTGATTAACTGATACGTCTGATTAATTAACTGATACGTCTTATTAATTAACTGATACGTCTTATTAATTAACTGATATCTCCTTAATTAACTGATACGTCTTATTAATTAACTGATACGTCTTATTAATTAACTGATACGTCTTATTAATTAACTGATACATCTCCTTAATTAACTGATACGTCTTATTGATTAACTGTATATGTCTTATTATTTAATCTTTCTTTGGGTGAAAAGAAATTGACTCATAACTCATCACAATTTCACAAACACAAGAAATTATAATGTGGTCATAAAATTGGGGATTCAATTTACATTAAAATTAATATATAAACTGAACCCTCACTTTCTGACCACAGTAGTTAAAATACGCCAAAGTGTGTAATCAAATCTAAAAGAGACGCCTATGTAGCTAATGAGTACTTCAATAATTGATCGATTCGTTTTCTAGGGCTTATTGACACTTTGCCGTTTATTGAAAACCAGAATGATTTTTACATTATGAAAATTTCCCTGTGTGAGATAATGATTCAGTGATACAGTTCTTACCAGTTCAACCCATAGCTGAAGGGAGATGATGTGGATCCATACCTTTCTCAAGGGTATTTGCGCACAATTGAATATAACGAACACAACATGAATTGGAACTCGGCTCTCTAACTAACAGAGGGTTATCCATTACACCACTCGCATATTAAAATTTTCATCACTTGGCATTTCTTAGCGGTGACCCATCTAGGTACTCACCAGGCTTGATGTTGATTAAATTTCTTGATCGCATGGTAACCGGTGTTTCAATTTTGAATTAGTGTATAATGATGCTAAACCAAAACCTTAAGAACTCTCACGGTCCTGCGTATGACAGCAAACTGCATCCAGCAGCAAGGCCTCAGATTGAAAAGTTATGAGGAGCATGAAACCACCTCTTAATTGCTGTTGTTCTCAGGTGCACTCCGACCCGGAGTGGTCGCACCTGTTAGGGTCCCAGCTATGGGCAAATATTTAACCCTCACACTGGGATCAAAACACATTGAAAGTTTAAAAGTACACTTTTATAGATATAATAATATATAAATAAAAAAAAATATAGAAAGATATACAGTTTAGAAGGAAAACTATTACTAACAATACATTTTTGAAGAAAAAGTTAACATACAGTTTTGAAGGAAAAAAATAGTATCAGCAAAACATTTTTGAATGCAAAACTAAAAGAAATTTTCCGTTTTCTAAAATAAAAGAATAAAAAAATCATTAAAATCTGTTTAAATCAACCTTCTCACTATTACTGAACATTAAAAAAATACCTGAAAACCCCACTGTTTTGGCATTTAATAATCCACAGAGGTTGATATGCTGTTAAACAAAACTCAAACTCAAATCAAGAACCCTTAGAAAGGAGATTACAACGGCTGTAAAGATGTGACTATAACAATCAAAATGAAAAGAAATGATTGCATAATTCAGCGTTTATAATAAAAATTCCTCATTTCAGAAAAGCTCAGAAGGTTACAAATATGAAAAAAAAAAGCGCAACCTCTCACAAAAATCTGTATATCATGATATTATCCTATCATACTGGATAAGCTTGAATATTATCTTACAGTCACGAGTGAAAAACCATTTTCAATCAAAAGGCATGAGAAGCTAAATCTAATAGATAATTTTATATATATATATATATATATATATATAGTCATCCGCAGACAGATCTGTTTCGCCGTATCACAGCTCATCAGTACGTTTAGATTCCGATTGCTTTTTTTACCCAGGATCGAAACCCGACCGAAATGGCGTCAGTCGGCGACTCTACCCCTGGGCTATGGGCGTTCGGTGGAAATAGGCGGATATTTTAGCACATATAGCTAGCGCCCAATAGCTAGCGCGCTCTAATTCATTTCACTGAATGAGCGATGCGTACATGCCAGAGTAGTTACTGTTAATCAATTTATATATATATATATATATATTGCACCTTGACTAGCAGAGGCCACAAAGGTTAATCTGTCTTGGGTTACCAGATGTCTTTTTATTAATCATTTCACCCCAAGAAAGGCAGCAAAGCAACCAAGACACAAGATATTACTGATAATGAAAGAATAAGAAAAAAGAAAAACATTAGTATTTGTCTATATTTCTGAGATCAGCTAGTGTTTACAGTATTTATATTGTTCGGACTATTGTCCTCATCTTTGTTGCTATTTTGTAAGACATTTTTTTTTTAAATTTTTTTTTATTTCGCCCGTTGTACTCTCCGGCCTTCTTCAGGTCCAAGAATTTCGAACTGAACTCTTTATTACAATACAAAGAACTCTATTCCTTGTGTAGTTTTGCTACTTTTCGAAGTCATGAGTTATCTCCCTCTAACCCTGCAACTTACTTGTTCCCCACTGCTTGAACTCACAACTCTTTGGGTCAAGTCACAAGAACTAACCAATGTCTATATCCACTGGGCCATGTGTCCTTAAGGACTTGATCCAAAGAGTTTTGAATCCACTACCAGGCTACATCAGTGGTGAACAAGTAACTTACAGGGTTTGAGGGAAATAACTCATGACTACCAGAAGAGGCTCTACTAAGCAAGGAATGGAGTTTATATACCCAAGTGATTGTAATAAAGGGTTCGGTTCGAAATTCTTAGGACCTGAAGTAGGCTGGAGCATACAACGGCCGAAACATCGTACAAATGGCAACAAAAATGAGGACAATAGTCCGAATAACGTAAATACTGTAAGAAAAACATTATGATGAAGAAAGATCAATGAAAGAAGAGTAATAAATGTAGATACCGAGTGACAGTGGCTCTAAAGTAGAAATCATCTGTACTAAGAAAACTAAAATAGAAGTTATCGGTGCTAGAAGAACGTGATATGACGGGGCAAAATAGATTTAGTTATCAAATATATCATTCTTAATCCATGTGCAATGCCACTTTTGACAGTCATCTCTCTTTAACTAAAATCCAAGTTATTTGTTCATCACTGCTGTAGCCTAATTCAAGTCACCGGAACTAAACAACGTCTATATCCACTGGCCCACGTGTCCTGCTGGTTAACAGTCCGTTAATTAATAGAGATTATAAACCTAACATCTCAGTAGTCATCATTCACCAGAATTCATATTGCAATCTTTTTATACTAATGATTTTCTCCAGCATTTCTTTTTACCAGAATTCATATTGCAATCTTTTTATATTAATGATTTTCTCCAACATTTTGTTTTACCAGAGTTCATATTGCAATCTTTTTATACTAATGATTTTCTCCAGCATTTCTTTTTACCAGAATTCATATTGCAATCTTTTTATATTAATGATTTTCTCCAACATTTTGTTTTACCAGAGTTCATATTGCAATCTTTTTATACTAATGATTTTCTCCAGCATTTCTTTTTACCAGAATTCATATTGCAATCGTTTTATATTAATGATTTTCTCGAACATTTTGTTTTACCAGAGTTCATATTGCAATCTTTTTATACTAATGATTTTCTCCAGCATTTCTTTTTACCAGAATTCATATTGCAATCGTTTTATATTAATGATTTTCTCCAACATTTTGTTTTACCAGAGTTCATACTGCAATCTTTTTATACTAATGGTTTTCTCCAACATTTTTTACCAGAATTCATATTGCGATCTTTGACGCTAATGATTTTTTCTAGCACTTTGTGTTACTTTTTCATCACATGTTGTATTCACTTCTATGCATGCTTGAAGTAATACTTTGTTTTTGGAAGATACTAAAAAACAAATTAGAAGCGGATATTTACCATTTTCTTTACTTCTAAAACTAAGAAAACCAGTAGTTTCCACACCGTTTATTAGCCTTTCTCCCATCAAAGTTCATATTTTTCGTTTGTTCGACAAACATATCGACTTTCACCTCTTGTTCAAAAGTTGGACTATTGTGATAGATTAATTCAATAAACAAAATAAAAAAAATTAAAGAACATGTCACACATTAGGATATAATTTTGGACATAAAATCAAACGAAAATTTATTAAAATATTACGGGGTTTAGAAAGTAATTCCGTTTTACCGAAAAAGAAATAAAAAAGAAAAAAAAACGCTGTTCGGATTGTTGTTCTCATTTTTGTCGCTATATTCACAACATTTAGACCGTTGTACGCCTCGGTATTTTTCAAGTGAGTGGAACTTTGACCTGAAACCTTTATTTTTTATTTTTGTCCATTAGCCAAAACAGTATTGCTTCTTATCACTTGACGAAGCTGGTCCAGACATGCGAGGGATTGTTATATAATAAAAACCAGAGTTAAGACCGTTACAACACGGTGTAGATTTATATATATATATATATATATATATATATCGAATAATTACAAGTTTACAAGGCAAGTCAAAGTAAGTGACAAAAAAGAGATATCAGTTGGCTGGTATTTTTAAAATTACTTCAGTAACAATATTTTCTGAGTTAGGATTTACTCACTTGGATTTAGCAGCACAAAAAATGGCAACAAAAATGAGGACAATAGTCCAAATAATGTAAATATGTACATTAAACTGACTTCCACATTTGTGTAAGTCTTCATTAAAAAAAATATCGATTTGATTCTTTGAAAGATTTTCCGGTTGAAACAGTGGAATTAATGGTCATTTTCTAAGCGTAGCTTAGATGTGGCACAAGGCCGAATGTTTGGAGATCCAGTAAGAATGGAATTCACTTTTCAATTGTAACTGGTCTAGTGAGACAAGCTTGTTAGCCATTAAATGACTTAAAAGTACGCAAATTGATTTTTCAAGAGAAGCTTAGATGTGGCACAAGGCCAAAAGTGTGAAGCATCTAGTGAAAACATGAAGAAACTTATGTGTAAGCAAGAAACGTTGTATGGGAGGCAATTTTCATATTCGGAAACAGTCAGATCTAAAGAATATGCTATGGATTAATTGAATTATCATTTCAACGCCACATATCTATCGCCCGGTTCACACTCCAACCACGTCTATTGAACAGGTTAAGAGGCTCATCCCTTGTTCCCTGTTTAGGATGTGGTTTCCGGCTTTCTCTTTTCCAATCTTCTCACTTTGTTTTTGTTTTCAATTGGAGTAGATAGATCTATCACCCGGTTCACACTCCACCCACGTCTATTGAACAGGTTAAGAGGCTCATCCCTTGTTCCCTGTTTAGACGTGGTTTCCCGGCTTTCTTCTCCAATCTTCTCACCTTGTCTTTTTTTTTTCAATTGGAGTAGAGGATCTATCTATCGCCCGGTTCACACTCCAACCACGTCTATTGAACAGGTTAAGAGGCTCATCCCTTGTTCCCTGTTTAGGATGTGGTTTCCGGCTTTCTTCTCCAATCTTCTCACCTTGTCTTTTTCTTCAATTGGAGTAGATAGATCTTTATCTATCGCCCGGTTCACACTCCACCCAAGTCTATTGAACAGGTTAAGAGGCTCATCCCTTGTTCCCTGTTTAGGGATGTGGTTTCCGGCTTTCTCTTCTCCAATCTTCTCACCTTGTCTTTTTTCAATTGAGTAGAGATATCTATCTATCGTCTTGTCTACACTCCAAATCATTCATTGAACAGGTTATGAGGCTCATCCTTTGTTCCCTGTTTAGATGTGGTTTCCGGCTTTCTCTTTTCCAATCTTCTCACTTTGTCTTTTTTTTTTCAATTGGAGAGATAGATCTATCTATCGCCCGGTTCACACTCCACCCAAGTTCATTGAACAGGTTAAGAGGCTCATCCCTTGTTCCCTGTTTAGGATGTGGTTTCCGGCTTTCTCTTCTCCAATCTTCTCACCTTGTCTTTTTTTTTCAATTGGAGTAGATAGATCTATCTATCGCCCGGTTCACACTCCACCCAAGTCTATTGAACAGGTTAAGAGGCTCATCCCTTGTTCCCCGTTTAGGATGTGGGTTTCCTGGCTTTCTTCTCCAATCTTTCTCACCTTGTCTTTTTTCACTGAGTAGATAGATTCATCTATCGTTCGGTTCACACCATCCAAGTCTATTGAACAGGTTGAAGAGGTCTATCCTTTGTTCTGCTTAGGATGTGGTTTCCATTTTCTCTTCCTCCAATCTTTCTCACCTTGTCTTTTTTTTTCAATTGGAGTAGATAGATCTATCTATCGCCCGGTTTCACACTCCAACCATTGTCTATTGAAACAGGTTAAGAGCTCATCCTTTGTTCCCCGTTTTAGATGTGGTTTCCGGCTTTCTCTTTTCCAATCTTCTCACTTTGTCTTTTTTCAATTGGAGTAGGATAGATTCTATCTATCGGCCCGGTTCACACTCCACCCAAGTCTATTGAACAGTTAAGAGGCTCATCCCTTGTTCCCCGTTTAGGATGTGGTTTCCGGCTTTCTTCTCCAATCTTCTCACCTTTGTCTTTTTTTTTCAATTGGAGTAGATAGATCTATCTATCGCCCGGTTCAGACACCCGTTCCAAGTTCATTGAATAGTTGCAGAGGCTCATCCCCTTGTTCCCTGTTTAGGATGTGGTTTCCGGCTTTCTCTTCTCCAATCTTCTCACCTTGTCTTTTTTTTTTCAATTGGAGTAGATAGATCTATATCTATCGTCTTGTCTACACTCCAACCACGTCTATTGAACAGGTTAAAAGGCTCATCCTTTGTTCTTCGTTTAGGATGTGTGGTTTCCCGGCTTTCTTCCTGTAACCTTCTCACTTTGCTTTTTTTTTCAATTGGAGTAGATAGATCTATCTATCGCCCGGTTCACACTCCACCCAAGTCTATTGAACAGGTTAAGAGGCTCATCCCTTGTTCCCTGTTTAGGATGTGGTTTCCGGCTTTCTCTTCTCCAATCTTCTCACCTTGTCTTTTTTTTCAATTGGAGTAGATAGATCTATCTATCGCCCGGTTCACACTCCAACCCACGTCTATTGAACAGGTTAAGAGGCTCATCCCTTGTTCCCTGTTTAGGATGTGGTTTCCGGCTTTCTCTTTTCCAATCTTCTCACTTTGTTTTTTTTTTCAATTGGAGTAGATAGATCTATCGCCCGGTTCACACTCCACCCAAGTCTATTGAACAGGTTAAAAGGCTCATCCCTTGTTTCCTTTTTAGGATGTGCTTTCCGGCTTTCTCTTTTCCAGTCTTTTCACTATTACGTAGCCCCGTGCACATCAGTGGCGTTACCGCCTTGCTCGGGGTGATACGATTAAAATAAAACAAAAAAAAAACAAGATTTTGTTGTGTTGTATTTTCATTATTATTCTTGCGATTTTCTTACAAAAGAATTGCTAACCAACTTCATTTCTTGACATTGTAAGGTGTTTTCTATGTGCGTTTTCTTGGGAATATTTTCATGCTGATTGTTAAAATGAGATTTCCTTTTTGGTACCAAGAATTTATGAATTAAACCTTCGACTAAATTGCCGACAAGCTCTCATGATTTTACAGCTGATCTGGCGAGATGTAATCGTTCCATGCTAACAGTTTATTCCATCGCACGTCTTTCTTATGAAACTCTCTTCCAGTTTTCAGGGTAAGTCAGTAACCCCTTGAGTTTTAGAGGGTCCATTGCTTTGCTTGGGGTAAAATGATTAGAAATCTACTACTACTTCTACTACTATTGCTGAGAGATACCTATATACACATAAATGCTTTCAACTCAAACATAATTTCACGTGTACAGCATTCACGCACATACAAAACTAGAAAATTATTTTTAGAATCAGCCAGTCAATTAAATGCCATATATGATACACGCTTGGGTAATCTTGTATCGAAAGAGACTTGACTGACTGGGCAGAAAATTTTCCCGCGGCTGGTTGCTATTATGTTTTGTGATAGACTGGTTGGTAACCAAGGCTATAGAACCCAATCAGTCCTGCTATTTAATCCATAACTGGAGGGAACAGTTATATTAATACCTTTCCCAAACGGTATTTGAGTGTAAGTGAATGCAACGAATTCTGCTGGAATTCCGAATCGGTTCTCCGATTTCTCATTTCCAGCCAATATCCACTGCACTCTAATGCCCTCCAGAATGTTCTAATTGTTAAATGACAATAAAGCTAGCACACTGTGCCGATTAAAAATGCTTTAACAGTGGGGTTGCGTGTTTCAAAAATAGAAAAATGGCGTTGTGAATTCGGATAGAAAAATGGTATTGCGAATGTAAATAGCCATGCAAAGGGTTGTTGCGAATGGAAACAGATATAAAAATGTCTTACTAATGTAAATATATAGCAAAATCGTTTTGCGAATGTAAACTGAAAAATGGTGTTGCAAATGAAAATAGATATAAAAAAAATGGTATTGCGGTTTTAAACAGAACAGTGGTGTTGCGAATTCAAACAGAAAATTAGTATTGCGAATGTAAATAGGAAAATGATGTTGCGAGTATATATATATATATATATATATATATACAGAGAGAGAGAGAGAGAGATAGATAGATTTGTATAATGACTAAGGAATAAACCTAGATAGATAGATAGATAGATAGATAGATAGATAGATAGATAGATAAGAATTTTTGTAATAAAGAAAATAAAAATATCATTTTTTATCACTACGAATTCGTTTTTGTAAAAAATAAAAAAAATCTCCAGGAATACTTTTGTTGAAAAAAAAATATACTTAAAAATAAGAAATGAAAAATCTTTACAAGCAATACATTTTTGCAAAAAATAAAAAAAATAAAAATATCACCAGGAATACGTTTTTTTTTATTAAAATCATGTCACCCCAAGCAAGGCATTCCACTGCCACTATAGCGCAGGGGGTTACACAGGGCGATAGACGAGTTAGGATGTACATGGGGGAGAGTTGGAGAGAATGGGAGGGTTAGTGTGTTAGGAGGTGTCTATTGACCTTACATTTAAACTCCTGGAGGTTATAGCCGTCGGGGAAGCAAGCATGCGGAAGGGAATTCCACAGGCGGGAAGTGCGAGAAAAGAAGCTGTTGGAGTAGAAATTGCGGTTACATTTCATCGATTTCACTGTTAAAGGGTGGGACCTAGTTGTCAATCTAGTATCTCGTGCAAACTCACACCTAGGGAGCACCAGTGATTTAAGTTCATCAGAGCAGAAGCAATGAAAGTATTTATAAACGAGGCACAGAAAAGACACGTCACGCCGGTGAGAGAGTGACTGCAGGCGGTCAGCTAAGTTGGTATCAATCACATTACAGATTCTTCGCTGTATTTTGTCAAGAAGCCCGAGGAGAATAGTAGGGGCACCCGACCAGATGTGACAACAGTATTCAAAACACGGGCGGATGGTAGATTTGTATAAGTGCAGGATAGATTCAGGCGAAAAAACTTCCCCGGCCCTGCACAGAGAGCCGACTTTCATAGCAGCTGATTTAGCAATGGATTCGACGTAGTCATTCCGCTTGAGGTCCGCTGAGAATGTCAGGCCAAAAAAAAAGTACCACTAATAAATTTTTTGAAAAAAAAATGTACTAATACATTTCTGTAAAAAAATTCAAAACAAAAAAAAAATCACCAGAGTTGCACTTTTTAAAAAATACCAGTTTTTGTAAAGAAAAAAAAAAAATTACCAGAAAAACGTTATTGTAGAAAAACAAAATACTAGCAATGCTTAAAAAAATTACCAATAATTTCTGTGAGAAAAACTAATATTACCAGCTACAGCAACACATTAAAAAAACATTTCCAGTAATATACTTTTATAAATAGAATTAATAATGCTCCCACGAAAATGACATTTCGGCATTAAATGACCAATAAGATGTTGATATGCCACAAATTTAATAAGGAAGCAGACAAATAACTCGTGTAAGTCAGTATTACCTTTCGCATAATAGGATCATTAAAGGAAAAATTGATTTTTCTTTACTAGGATTTCGGTAAATGTTCGGTTTAGGTGCCCACGGCTTTTCCCCCTTCTTAAATATATCCAAAATAGCATTATTTCTGTGCTGAACTCAAATCAACAATTAGTTATTGAAGAAACTTACCTTTTTGCTTTGAAAGTCCATAAAAAAACGAACTATATCTCGCACTTTTTCTCTCCCGTAACTCTCACGAAGTCATGTAATTAACTGCAGAATGACGTACTGCGTAATGCTATTTTGGATAAATTTGAAGGAGAAAAGCGTCGGGACTTACAACGAAAATTTACCGGATTTCCAATGGGGAGGGCAATTAAACAACCAGTAAGGTTAAAAACAACATCTGATAAAAGGTAGATCTTCTAGTAGCGTCAGCGTTTATACAAAAAAAAAATCATGGAGTAGTTTTGTCTCCGTAGCTAAGTATACTGATAGGTCGGAGATTATACTTCATCACTTTCCGGAGGTCTTCTCAGTCAACGGCCCGCACTAAGGGTTCTCCTTCCTAATCACGAAAATCATGAAAATTATTAATCGCCTACAAACGCTCTTGAACCCCGTCGAGATCGTAAAGAGAAGATTTGGTAGCTCCAGTCCAGATAGAGCCCAGAAAACTACAAGACCTCCTACAGGATGTTTTGTAGTTTAAGAAAGTGGAAAGAAAGGACTACATATAAACTACAAGAAAACTGAATGCATCGTCATCAGTAAAAAGAGGAGCCCAAAATGCCAACTACAAGTCGGGAGTTACTAAAATCAAGCAGATACAGAATTAAATTTTTGCACCTGTTTTATTTTAAATCAACAGGTAATTTAAACAGGTAATTTAAATATACCCGGGGAACTGTTCTAACAGAGAATGGAATGTGCGACATTGAGAAGCGAATGCGAATTTGTATGACAAAGGATGCTTTCCAGAAGCTAAATAAAGTATTAAGAGACTTGAAAATTTTGCTGGAAACAAAAAAGAAAGTACTGGATTGTTATGCGATATCTGTTCTTCAATGATGGACAATCTCATCAAAGAGGAAGGAAAGACTTGAAGCAACTGAAATGTGGTTTTACAGAAAAATGCTAAAAATAGCATGGATATAATATATGAGTTACGACGAGATTTTGGAGAAAAAGTATGGTTGGTTGGTTGTTTTGTTTGTATGGCAAATCAACCTCGGTGGGTCATTTATTGCCAACTAAATTTTTATTATTTATTGCTGGTCATACCTTTTTCTTTTAACATTTTATTGTTGTTTATATAAGTTTCTGTGTCTAGTAATACATTTTCTTTTCGAGTATCAAGATTCATTGGGATTTTGTTTTTAAGGGCAGGGTCTCCAAGTCCTACTCTTGTTATTTAACCCATAACTGGAGGGAAGAGACGGATTAATACCTTTACCAAGGGTACCAGTGCTTAAGTCAATGTAGGGTATTCAATGGAATTCGAAATCGGCTCACCGATTTCCCTTTCTGAGCTGATATCCACTGCACCACACCGCACATCCGTCACTAAACGCTTACAGCACCTGGTATTCCCAAGCGGTCACCCATCTAAGTACTGACCAGGCTCATGGAGAAAAGGAAACACATACTTAACGCCAGGACAAACAACTGTTTCTGGGACATGTAGTGAGGAAGGAGGGCTTAGAGAATCTGATGCTCACGGGACGAATAGGGGGAAGTAGAGACAAGGGAAAGCAACACGCGACATACTTGATGAACTTCAAGAGATAGCAGTGCGGGGTTGAGTGGGATAGCAGAAGAATGAGTTAAAAGCTACAAGGGATAAGAAGATGTGGAAGGCCATGATCACCTACGTCCTAAAGCGACACGGCACATAGAAGCAGAAGAAGAAGAAGATTTGACTTTTGTAACGATCGAACATAGCAAGTCGAGTCAAATGAAATAACTTTTTACATGCAGAAGAACAGTAATATTGTCTTTTCAAACAACACAAATACACCGAGAAAGATGTAAGATTTATAAATAAGCAGGAAAAATTTACACTTTCAAAACTCGAGTAAACAATTTTGACGCATCCAAGAAAAAGGAATCCAAGCATTAAATATTGACGTGAGGTTGTCTCGAAAAAAATGCAGACGTTTTTAAAATAGACTAAATTACATTTACAGTTAGAAATATTTTGTTTGATGGTGAGAGATGATGTTTTTCATATTGAAACGCAATCGCTATTTGAAACTTGTTCTTGAATAAGATCGATCAAAATATCTCCTCTGAAAGTTTGGTAATTTTTTCCTATTTCAGTGTGAACTTGTTTTAGTTTTGAACACAGGTTCGATTTCACTTACAATACTTTCAGTGAAGAATTTAATTCTGAAAAAATTCAGAAATCTGTGCAGGACAAATTCAAAATAAAATAACAGGCTTCAAACAATATTAAAAAATGAGACCTTTGAAAGAATAAACATACATGATATGTACAACTTACCCAACAAGTCGAACAAAATGTACATATTGATGCAAGGAAGAATTGTCGGTTGCAGATGGTGACATTTCATAGGAAGGAAAACGGATATGTTTTTCGATCAAAAATCTGCTGAGGCTGACAAAGCAAACCTCTCTGCCGATCATGAAAAGGATGTCCAATCTGTGCTGGATTGGGGTAAGAAATGGCTCGTGAATTTTAATGCTTCCAAATCCAAGCTGCTATCTATTCACCATCACAGACAATTGCTCCTATTTACCATTGGATCAGACTAGTCTCCATGAAAGCAAAACACTGCGCCTCCTCGAGTTAAGTCTCACAACAGATCTCAAGTGAAATGAGTATATCAAATCCATAGCTAAATCTGCCGCTAAAAAGGTTCAGGAGTTTTTTTCCCGTCTGAAACAATCCTGAACATGTATAAATCTACCGTCATAATACTGCTGCCATATCTGGTCGTGTGTTCCTGCTATCCACCTAGGGGTATGTGTTCATAATCGTAATAGAGTCAAAGAACCATGTTATTTTCAAATTTGGAAGTCTACAGCAAGTGAGAATTCAAGGCCCCTGCTATACGACCCTGTCTGTTCTACTATTCAAATCATAGCTCAGAAAGAAGAGGAGGTTTCATAGCTTTCGCAAGAGCATTTGTTCATAAGCGAATATAACGATCCCAACTAGAACTTTAGTTGTCCGTCACACCAAATCACAAATGGGCACCTCGAGGTAGTGTAATGGTTAGCAAGCTTGTCTCGCTAGAATCATTCCAATTGAGTAGTGAGTTCGATCCTCACTGGGTGCTTTTTTTTTTACTTTCGTCCATGTGCCACATCTAAGCTACGCTTAGAAAATCACAACATGCATCTTAGCTTAGTATAGAAAGTGCGATGGATAAATTATCACCATTTTTATATATTTTTTATTTTGTTCATGCTGTTTGTTTGTGATTTTTGTCAACTGCAGAGGATAGTAGAGTCTGTTGGGCACCGTTTGCGAGCAAAAGCACCATAACGTAACTCATTCTGCCAGAAATGTATGACATTTCAGTGATGGTTGTCAATCTGAGGACCGTGCAGAGGATTTGGAAAAAAGTTGGACTTTAATCAAATATTACAAAGGTATGTTAGTTCGTAAAAATCATATTGATCATTCCGATAAGAAAATAGCACTGAAATTTGTTAGTGAAAGCCATAGACTGAACAGGGAGGTCTACATCAAATGCTTTGAGGCGTTAGTAATGCCTTGGGCTAAGAGGGTGGCTGCACCATGTCAAACAAGCAAGTGAACACAGCAGTCAGTCAATTTTGGCGACAACATCACGCCTTGCTAGCTAGCTAACCCCTTAGGCTGCAACCCTCTTGTTATGTGTAGTTCGCTGTTGGGCTAGAGACTAACAAAACTTGTAACATCAAAGATGAACTGAAGGTAAGAATTATGACAGCATTCATCAACATAAACAAGGAGACCATCAAAAAGAGACGCAGAAGATTCCCAAGTCGTCTGTAGACTGTAGACTGTTGTTCAAGCCGAAAGTAATTTTATTGAATAAATTTACTCTTTAGTATTTCAAGGTATTTTTTGTGTAATTTTGGTAAATATATCTGTTAAAATGAGATGTCAGTGTTATTTTCAGTTTTGCGTAATTTAGACGACAATTTACCAATCTCACCCGATATTTAGACGACAATTTGCCAATCTCACCCGATATTTAGACGACAATTTACCAATCTCACCCGATATTTAGACGACAATTTACCAATCTCACCCGATATTTAGACGACAATTTACCAATCTCACCCGATACAACGATACTATGAGACGATTTCCTTAGTGCAGCTTAGATGCTGTCAGTTAGTTAGTGAAGAGCCATACGTGAAACACGCTTGGGCGATCATGTCTCGAAAGAGATATGACTGACTGGGCAAAAGATTATCCCGCAGTAGGTTACCATTGCCTTCTGGGGTAGACTGGTTGTCTGCCAAGGCTATCGAACCCAATCTGTCCTGTTATTTAACCCATAACTGAAAGGAAGAGACGGATTAATACCTTTCCCAAGGGTATTTGCGCGTAAGTGAATGCAATGAATTCAACTGGAATTTGAACCCGGCTCCCCGGTTCCTCGGTTCCTCGGTTCCTCGGTTCCTCGTTCCGAGCCGATATCCACTCCACCACAACGCACGGCCATGTCTTAGATGTTGTACAAGACCGAAAGTATGGAGCATCCAGTAAGGATCCAGCTCACTACTCTACTGTATTGATTCTAACGAGTCAAGCTTGTTAACCATTACACCACGTTGAGGTGCCCAATTGATATCATAAGAGAAAGAATAGCTAAAGATTATATTATTGTAGTTTTGAACATCCCAAACCAAGCATTTTGTCGAATTGAATGTTGCGAAATAACAATTCAACACATTATTTTTGTGAGGTGGAATCCGTATTGAATTTATAGAAAATGAAACCTTGAGAGGGAATTAGAATTTTATACATGCGAAAATATTAAGGCTAACTGGATGGATTGTTTGAATAACTTTTTCCGGTTTAACCACCATTGGTATTTTATTTTAAGCCATAAAATACTTTACTTTGTAAGAATATTCTTAGATATAATGATAATTTACCGACACAAATTCTACTTATTAACCAACTAGCAGGATAGCCCGGCGTTGCTCGGGTGTAATGCAAGCTTTAAAACTAACCCATGGTTCTGGAGCTCAGATTCAGCCTAAAGAATATTTGTGTGAAGTTTGGCAAGAATCGGTTAAAAATTGTGGATTTGTATAAAGGACATACAGACAAATAAACAGACACATACACATAAACATCTTGCCTTATATATATATATATATATATATATATATATATATATATATATATTATCGATTTTCTGCACTATTGTAAGAACTGCAACCTTGAAACTTCTGAATATCGTTTCTTATATCTTTGTCTATGAGTGTATCAAATTTGATTAAGATCGAACCACTCCTTCTATAACCCGATTTTTTCGATTATCGGTATTTATCGGGGGTACCTTGACACAAAACCTAGCTAAGAACACTCGCAGACGCCTATCGTACACCTGTGTAAATTTTCAAGAAAATCGGTTCAGCCGACACACACACAGACAAAGTTCCATTTATAACTAAGTTTAGATATCTGTTGAAAGAACAAGTAGATGTATGGCTTTTCAAAAGTTTATTTGCTCGTAAATAAATATAAAGTGCTCCATTTGAATAAAAACTTGACTCTCCGATCGCCACCTGGTATTCCAAAACATTCACCCATCTAGTTACAGACCAGGTTCAACGTTGCTTAACTTCGGTGATCGTAAAAGGCCTGGTGTTTCAACGTGATATGGCCGGAAGCCTAGGTGAATTGGACAAAGAGCTCACGTGTCTCAGGAATGAAAATGAAACGAATATTTCTTTTTATATTAAAATCGATAGAGCGTCGCTGGAAACGTGGAATGGGACGTGCTTTGTATGGGAGTTCAACGGGGTCCGTGTCATCCGGTTTCCATTGAGTACGTCTCGAGACGTCAATAACATAAAATGTTGAAAGTTCAGTCGTGTAAATTGATTTTAAATCGTGAAGCCAAACGAATTCCGAGGAGCCTTTTTCACTCCGAAGCATCTCCACACATTCCTCCACAAAAAGATGCATTCATCACTAGAAATTCAAGAAAGGCTTCTAAGATCTTTATCAAACATGCAGGACCAATGTCTTTTCATTCAGTCTTTATGAAATTCGACAGCTAAGCTACAAATATAAAAAATAAAAATAAAATGAAGTTTCATAAAAAAAAAAACTGATACAGTCGAATGTATTAAATATTTGTAAGAGTTTGCTTAAACCTACTTGTAAAATCCAACAGAACCGAAGTCGATTTAACAAAAAATATAAATTAGGAACACATATAATAAATAAAATAAAAAAACAAGTTTCATAAAAAAAAAACTGATACAGTCGAATGTATTAAATATTTGTAAGAGTTTGCTTAAACCTACTTGTAAAATCCAAAAGAACTGAAGTCGATTTAAAAAAAAAATAAATAAGGAACACATGTGAAGATTTTTTAAAATGATGTTAACTCTGTACAAGGCCCAAGAGCCACTCTAGGTTACAGAGTAAGAGTCATTGTTTATGGGTATATGTGGGGAATATAATGATTGATCCTAGAAAATGAACAGGTTAAATATGTAGTGGTCGTAGAAGCGTCCTCAAGGGAGTCAGTTCCCCAAAGCGGTGGTTCTTAGGAAGCAAACTGCTCGAGAGGAAGTTACATTTCATCGATAATATATGAAAAAGAATTACGGTAGTTCCGTACAGTGTACCTGTTATGTCGGCTCTTAGCCACGAAGTAAAAGAGCCGTTGGTATCAAGGAAAGTGGTTCATCTCAACACTTGACATGGAAATAGCGATAGAGTAACGAGAGGCCTGCGACGTTTTGTCTGTGGAAGAGAAATTGTAAAGAGAAAAATAATTCATTATCTACAAGGACGCGGAGACACTTTTCAGGGTTCTCAACAGGCTTCAAACGAGAATATGATCGGTTCAGCCACTTTCTCACCGGTGGGATGTGGCTTTTCTCTGTCTCTTCTAGAAATATTTTCTGCTCCGACGAACTTAGGTCACTGGTGCCCCCTCCACAAGAATTCAATCGAGCAACCAGACTGGCAACAAGGGCCTTTTACACTTAAACCTACCAAATGCCCCCATCACTTCTACTCTAGTAGCTTCTTTCTCGCACTTCACGCCTGTGGAACTCCCTTCCGTATACTTACTTTACTGACAGCCACAACCTTCAGGGATAAAAATGCAATGTCTTTTCCCATCTCTTATCCACTTGACACTAGTCCTTCCATCGTCCTTTCTACATCACTACGTGTATCTTGTTCTTTTCCTTTTCTCATTCTAACTTCGAAACTGTCATCATACCCATTTCTTGCCCTTTCTCTGACACACCCTGTAACTGGTTTGTTCTTCTTTTCGCTCTCCTCTTGCTTAAAGTTTTACTCTCTATGTAGCCCAGTGCGCATCAGTGGCGGTACCGCCTTGCTTAGGGTAAAACGATTAAAAAATTTATCGAAACTGAAAAGTTAAGGGCAGGTTTTGCCTCATCCATCTCTTGTAAAGGTATTGGATAGCAGGAGAAATCAGGTACTTACTGGAGTGGTACAGTATCAATGTGAGAATGTGCGTTGTGGTGCAGTGGATATTGGTTCGGAAGGAGAAATCGGGGAACCGAGTTCGAATTCCAGTTGAATTCATTGCATTCACTTACGCGCAAATACCTCTGGGAAAGGTATTAATCCATCTCTTCCCTCCAGTTATGGGTTAAATAACAAGACAGATTGGGTTCTATAGCCTTGGCTGGCAACCAGTCTACCGTAGAAAGCAATGGCAACTTATAGCGAGATAATCTTCTGCCCAGTCAGTCATGTCTCTTTCCATACATGATCGCCTAAGCGTGTTTCACGTATGGCACAACTGACAGTATTAATGGATCGTATAAACGAGTTCCATTTGAGCTCTGGGTTGAGTTTAAGTCTCCAAAATCAGGGATTCTCAACAAGAGGGTGAATTCGTTTTGGAAGGACTTTCAGCGTTTGAGCAAGAGATGGGAACTCTAATTTTTCTTATTTTTTAAATGAATACGCTTTTTTACAGGTACCGGTAAAACAAACAAACCTTATTTTAAGCTTATTTTACTGGTTCCAGTAAAATAGACCTCCTGGCTACTTTATTGGTATATATATATATATATATATATATATATATATATATATAATTTAAACTTTATAAATGGAACTTTGTGTGTGTCTGTGTGTGTGTGTGTGTGTGTCCGTTACCTATAGACTCCGAAACGGCTGAACCAATTTTCCTGAAAATTTACACAGTTGTACTATAAATGTCTGCGAGTGTTCTTAGCTAGGTTTTGCGTCGACGTATCCCCGATAAATATCGAAAATGTATAATTGAAAAAATTGGGTGATAGAAGGAGTGGTCCGATTTTAATCAAATTTGGTACACTCCTAGACAAAGACATAAGAAATGATATTCAGATGTTTCAAGGTTGCAGTTCTATCCTTTGTTGACTTATTTGACTCCAATATTGGAAATCGATATCCCGATATCCTACCGGGTTTGATCAAAATCAATTTTGTATCCCTTTATTTTAGTTTTTGCTTCGGGTTTGGCACTAAGTAGGTATAATTGTAGTTCTTAGTCTCGGCCATCATACCATTTACTCAGAGGATTTAATTAGCCTTCAAAATTCAGTTTATGACAAAAAACTTATTTGATATCAATACCAGGAAATCAAAATTTGACTTACATCCATTCATTTTTCTTTCAGTCTACGGTTTCGCTTTAACTGGAAACAACTATTGCTTTTTAGTCTTTCGTGCCAACGTCCAAAGAGTCTGAACTCCAGGACCATGGGTTAGTTTTAAAGCTTTCATTACACCCGAGCAACGCCGGGCTATACTTCTAGTACACACACACACACACACACACACACATATATATATATATATATATATACATATATATATATATATATATAGGTGTGTTTGTAACCCTGGGTTTCACGCTTTTGCGAAACCCAGGGTTACAAACTCACACCTATCTATATGACTATGTCAGCTCTATCACTGATATTGAACGCTTTTAAATAAGTACCACGCATATATAATATGTAAAGAATATCATATATATAACAAATTGCATATTTATATATATATATATATATATATATATATATATATTGATATTTATAATTATACACACACACACACACACACACACACACACACACACACATATATATATATATAACAGATAACGTTAAAAATAACAACACATGGATTTAATACAGAACATTTTTAAAATTTAAAATCTTTTCCATTATGAATTAAGACATTAATTAAAATAATTTATTCATCATCAATTATTAAAAGAAACATAAAAGTTAATATTTTAAGCACTTTAGGTATAAGAATCGCTGCAAGTCTAAAAATTGCCCTTAGGGATGGTACTCTTGCCAATAGAATTCAGGTGTACCCACAGAAGAGAACAATAACATTCACAGAACCCATATCTACACAACTCACGCATCTCACATACAGTGGAACCTCTACTTACGAAATTAATTCCGTTCTGGAAGTCGTTTCGTAACTTGAACATTTCATATGTAGAAACGATTTTTATCCTACAAATGCATTAATCGGATCCAAGTCCCCCAAAATTCGTACATAATTTTTTTTATAAATTATAAAAATGCCTCAAAACTTGTAACAAATCCATGTTAGAATTAAATTACTTCACAATAAACATAAAAATGAGAGTTGTACGTGATGTAAAGAATAAAAAACAAAGAATAAATAAAGAATAAAAAATACGATGAGTTTCTTGTCGTTCGAAATGACTTGTTGGTCTATGGGCTGGAGGATAGAGATGGTGTTAGGTGGGAGGTACAGCACCTTAATAAACAAGAACTCTTCCAGGATATCATCTTCGAGGCCGGGTAGAGGCATTACCGAAAATGAGGAGGCTCTTAAGGAGGCAATGAGATGGAATCTGGGAGCTGCGAGTAGCAGCGCGTATTTTGAACTATTCGCCTTTCGTATCCTGAAATCTCTTTCGTAACAAGAGGCAATATTTTTTAGAACAGCCGTTTCGTAAACTGAAAATTTCGTATGTATAGACTTTCGTAAGTAGAGGTTCTACTGTATAATATATTTTTTTTTATAATCATATCGCCCAAAGCAAGGCATTTTACTGACACTGATTATATAGGAGGAAAGTTATGATAAAAAGTGACAGGTTATAGGGGATGTCAGAAAGTGGGTAAGAGAAGGATGAGAATATTTATGATAGTGGAGTGGAAGGAGCATGAGAGAGAGAGAGAGAGAGAGAGAGAGAGGATGCAGGTTAGTGAGATAGGAGATGACTATTGAATTTACATTTAAATTCTTGGAGATCATAGCTGTCGGGGAAGCAAGTAAATGGAAGAGAATTCCACAGGCGGGATGTGCGAGAAAAGAAGCTGTGGGAGTAGAAGTTCCTTTTATATTTTATTGGTTTCACAGTAAAAGGGTGAAAATCTTGTGACTCGAGTAAATTCATACATAAAGGGGCTAACAGTGAGCTAAGTTCATCGGAGCAGAAACCGTGAAAGTATTTGCAGAAGAGACACAGGTAAACCACTTTGCGCAGGTGAGAAAGTGACTGTATCTGAGCTGCTAAGTCAGGATCGATCTCATTACAGATTCTCCGTTGGATTTTGTCAAGAACCCTGAGGTGAATAGCAGGGGCACCCGACCAGATGTGGCAGTATATCCTATTTTGTACAGAATTGCTAAGTTCATCAGAGAAGAAGCCGTGAAAGTATTTGTAGAAGAGACAGAAGGAAGCCACATTACGTCGGCGAGAATTTATTTATTTATTTACAGATTTTCGGTACAAACATGAATGTCAAAAAGACTGTATGATAAATGTTATATTCATATGAATTCACTGTGACCTTTCATTTGTTAAATTACAATAAGCTGGCATTCGATTGAACTTATTTAAAAATTATTTTTCAGTTTATTTATTTAATAATTGGTTGTGAATTGAAACAAATTAGCGTCCATGTATTCAAACTTAAAAATCAATTAACATTTCCTATTGATATTAAAATTGCAAAATATCACTATAAAATAATCCATGTAAAAATATTAAAAAGAATCAATACTTTGAATAATATATGCATTTAATTTGTAATTCGCCTTTTGAATCGGACAATTTTGGAAAGAGCGGATGACATTCTGACCTATGGTGAAAAGTGTGCATTGGGCAAAAAAAAATAAAAAATAAAAGAGCTTGAGAACCTTTGCAATAGGCTCTGAGTGCAATGGGTTTCTCTGAGAGAACACTCATTCATTGCTAGAAGTGAAAATTCAGGGTCCTCTCGGTGAATTGTTCAGTAAGTGTATATGTTTTATTTTGACAATTATGTGAAAGTATCAAATTTTAATTCCCTATGCAAAACTTCTTTTCTTTTCAGATTAAATAATTAAAAAATAATTAAGAGTAATTAATTAGATTTATTCAATCTAAATAATTTAATTTTACTCACCACTTTTCTTGTATTCACGATTCCAATGCTCTCCAGACAAAGAATAAGAGATGGTAAATTTTCATTAGAAACAAATAAAATATTGATAAATTGCTACGACATATCAAGTCGTCTAGATGTCAGTGAGTTCTGGACCATTTCCTCACAGATAAAGGTGATAGCTGGAAAAGCAGTTATGGGCTTCTCTATTAAGAGGCTGAGAAAACCAGAGACAATACTAGTGAGTAATGAGAAAGTTTCAAAGAAATTGGGAACGAAAAGCGAACTTGTACATGAATCCGAAGGTGTATCAAAATAACGATGAATGTTTTCCATAAACCAAACAAAGTATACAGTGATAGGAAAATTTCTTTATAAAAAAAAGAAAACTACGATGAACTGCTATATCTTATCCACTCTCTTCCATGGCAATGAATGCGGGAATTTTTTTTTAAAAACACCCCCCCAAAAAATAAAAACAAAAAACAATCTAAAATACATTCGAAACAAAACAGATAACATTTTATAGAAATTGTTGAGAATATTCTATGTGCAAACCACATATGAGCTGAAAATAAAGAAACATAGTTGAGTTAGAAAGAAAGAGTTGAAGTTTCTGAAGCACAAACATGAGCAAAGAAAACTGAGAGAATTTGACTCTCTCATGACATAATGAAAGCGAAAAGTGCAGAATAAAACTCTGAGTAACCTACTTGCAAGATTATGTTAACGGATTACAGAGAATCTATTGTGAAAGACAGTAAGGAGACAAACCTAGCAAGACTAAGGAAGGCAGAAGAAAAGACAAACCATAAATTGTAGGTAGTCAGAATGTATAAACCTTACAAAGAAGGCAGCTTAAGAGGAAATACATTAAAAATATTTGTAAGCTTCTCCAATATTCAGATTAGTTCGTATTTGATGCTAAACAGAAAGCTCATCAAATTTACAAAATAAGAGGATGAATGATAAAAAAAAATCAAAGCTAAACACTTCCTACCTAAAAGAATTGGAGTAGGTAAACTAAATTATCGCCCGGTTCACACTCCACCCACGTCTATTGAACAGATGTAGAGTCTCACCCCTTGTTCCCTGTTTGGGATGTGGTTTTCGGCTTTCTCTTTTCGAATATTTTCACTTTTCTTTTTTTTAATTTTTTTTTTCAATTGGAGTAGATAGACTAAACTATCGCCCGGTTCACACTCCACCCACGTCTATTGAACAGGTGTAGAGTCTCACCCCTTATTCCCTGTTTGGGATGTGGTTTTCTGCTTTCTCTTTTCGAATATTTTCACTTTTCTTTTTTTTTAATTTTTTTTTCAATTGGAGTAGATAGACTAAACTATCGCCCGGTTAACACTCCACCCACGTCTATTGAACAGGTGTAGAGTCTCACCCCTTATTCCCTGTTTGGGATGTGGTTTTCTGCTTTCTCTTTTCGAATATTTTCACTTTTCTTTTTTTTAATTTTTTTTTTCAATTGGAGTAGATAGACTAAACTATCGCCCGGTTCACACTCCACCCACGTCTATTGAACAGGTGTAGAGTCTCACCCCTTATTCCCTGTTTAGGATGTGGTTTTCGGCTTTCTCTTTTCCAATCTTTTCACTTTTTAAAAAAAAAAATTTTCAGTTGGACCAGATAAACTAAACTCTCGCCCGGTTCACACTCCACCTACGTCTATTGAACAGGTGTAGAGGCTCATCCCCTGTTGCCTGTTTAGGATGTGGTTTCCGGCTTTCTCTTTTTCAATCTTTTCATTCTTACGTAGCCACCTGCACATCAGTGGCGTTACCGCCTTGCTCGGAGTGATATGATTAAAAAAATATTTAAAATAAGATATAGAGGTTTCGATCATTACTGACAGCTCTATATTGAAAAACATGCATTGACATGGTGTATGGTTAACGAGCTTGTCTGACTAGAACAACTACGACTGACTAGTGAGTTCGATCCTCACTGAGCACTTCATACTTTTGACCATGTTCCACATCAAAGCTACGCTTGGAGAAATCATTAAGCACTTTGACGGGATGAAATGATTAGCAACCTTGTCTCGCTCCATCGAATTTGAGTTCCACCATAATATTGTTTTCCATCCTGAAAAGGGCAGTTAGACGCGAAGCAATGCTTAGGGTAGCTTGTCTCGTTCGATCACTCATGAGTTCGATCATTATATTGTTCTCCATACTAAAAGGGGTTTTAGACACGGAGCAATGGTTAGGTAGCTGTCTCGTTCGATCACTCATGAGTTCGATCATTGTATTGTTCTCCATACTAAAAGGGGTTTTTTGACACGGAGCAATGGTTAGGTAGCTTGTCTCGTTCGATCACTCATGAGTTCGATCATTGTATTGTTCTCCATACTAAAAAGGGGTTTTAGACACGGAGCAATGGTTAGGTAGCTGTCTCGTTCGATCACTCATGAGTTCGATCATTGTATTGTTCTCCATACTAAAAGGGGTTTTTTGACACGGAGCAATGGTTAGGTAGCTGTCTCGTTCGATCACTCATGAGTTCGATCATTGTATTGTTTTCCATACTAAAAGGGTTTTTTGACACGGAGCAATGGTTAGGTAGCTTGTCTCGTTCGATCACTCATGAGTTCGATCATTGTATTGTTCTCCATACTAAAAAGGGTTTTTAGACACGGAGCAATGGTTAGGTAGCTTGTCTCGTTCGATCACTCATGAGTTCGATCATTGTATTGTTCTCCATACTAAAAAGGGTTTTTTGACACGGAGCAATGGTTAGGTAGCTTGTCTCGTTCGATCACTCATGAGTTCGATCATTGTATTGTTCTCCATACTAAAAAGGATTTTTTGACACGGAGCAATGGTTAGGTAGCTTGTCTCGTTCGATCACTCATGAGTTCGATCATTGTATTGTTCTCCATACTAAAAAGGGTTTTTAGACACGGAGCAATGGTTAGGTAGCTTGTCTCGTTCGATCACTCATGAGTTCGATCATTATATTGTTCTCCATACTAAAAAGGGGTTTTAGACACGGAGCAATGGTTAGGTAGCTTGTCTCGTTCGATCACTCATGAGTTCGATCATTATATTGTTCTCCATACTAAAAAGGGGTTTTAGACACGGAGCAATGTATAGGTAGCTGTCTCGTTCGATCACTCATGAGTTCGATCATTGTATTGTTCTCCATACTAAAAAGGGTTTTTAGACACGGAGCAATGGTTAGGTAGCTTGTCTCGTTCGATCACTCATGAGTTCGATCATTGTATTGTTCTCCATACTAAAAAGGGTTTTTAGACACGGAGCAATGGTTAGGTAGCTGTCTCGTTCGATCACTCATGAGTTCGATCATTATATTGTTCTCCATACTAAAAAGGGTTTTTTGACACGGAGCAATGGTTAGGTAGCTGTCTCGTTCGATCACTCATGAGTTCGATCATTATATTGTTGTCCATACTAAAAAGGATTTTTTGACACGGAGCAATGGTTAGGTAGCTTGTCTCGTTCGATCACTCATGAGTTCGATCATTATATTGTTGTCCATACTAAAAAGGGTTTTCAGACACGGAGCAATTGTTAGGTAGCTTGTCTCGTTCGATCACTCATGAGTTCGATCATTATATTGTTCTCCATACTAAAAGGGGTTTTTTGACACGGAGCAATGGTTAGGTAGCTTGCCTCGTTCGATCACTCATGAGTTCGATCATTGTATTGTTCTCCATACTAAAAAGAGTTTTTGACACGGAGCAATGTATAGGTAGCTGTCTCGTTCGATCAATTATTTTTTTAAATTTTTTAATCGTGTCACCCCAATCAAGGCATTCCACTGCCACTATAGCGCAGAGGGTTACATAGAGCGATTGGGTATAGGAAATGTCAGAAGGAGGGTGATAGACGAGTTAGGATGTATATATGGAGAGAGTTGGAGAGTAGGTGTGAGTTAGTGTGTTAGGAGGTGTCTATTGTCCCTAAATTTAAACTCCTGGCGGTTGTAGCCGTCGGGAAAGTAAGCATGCGGTGGGGAATTCCACAGGCGGGAAGCGCGAGGAAAAAGCTGTTGGAGGAGAGATTGCGGTTACATTTCATCGGTTTCACTGTAAAGGGGTGGGACCTAGTTGCCAATCTAGTATCTCGTGCAAATTCACATCTAGCGGGCACCAGTGATTTAAGTTCGTCAGAGCAGAAGCAATGAAAGTATTTATAAACGAGGCACAGGGAAGACACGTCACGCCGGTGACAGACTGACTGCAGGCGGTCAGCCAAGTCGGCATCAATCACATTACAGATTCTTCGCTGTATTTTGTCATGAACCTCGAGGAGAATAGCAGGGGCACCAGACCAGATGTGGCAGCAGTACTCAATACACGAGCGGATGGTAGATTTATATAAGTGCAGGATAGATTCAGGCGGAAAGAATTTCCGGGCCCTGCACAGAGAGCCGACTTTCGCAGCAGCGGATTTAGCAATGGATTTGACGTAATCATTCCACTTGAGGTCCGCTGAGAGTGTCAGGCCAAGCAGGCTTAGTGATTTACTCTCTGAGAGGCAAGCCTGTTCCATGTTAATGAGAGGGAGGTGCGGTTGTCTGTGGTGGTTAATTGACAGCAGCTTCGTTTTGGAAGAATTGAATGTTACGATCCATTTCTTATCCCGATCCATCACGGAGTTCATTTCCAAGCTCAGCAGCGAGGTTCTCCTTGTCACCAACACCAGGTTTTTGATCGAGGCGGGAGTAAACAGTGGTATCATCGGCGTACATGCCTACTTGGCATCGGTGAGATCATTGATGTAGATTAGGAAGAGCGTAGGACCTAGGATAGAGCCTTGGGGGACACGCGCGTTTGTAGGGTAGTTCTGGGAGGCATGTCCGTTTAATACCACCTTCAGTGTGTAGTTAGAGAGGAATGACTGGATAAAGTCCAACAAAAGTCCAGTTATGCCATAGCTTCGCAGTTTCCGTAGAAGGCCGGCATACCATACTCTGTCGAATGCTTTAGAGATATCCAAGGCGACGGTTCGGGCTTCACCATTCTTGTCGAGAGCCTGGTATATATACTCTGTGATGGTCGTTAGCATATCAGCAGTACACCTGGTAAAGCGGAAGCCATAATGTTTGTCCGAGAGGAGCGCGTGGGCTGTGAGATGCTGAACAACCTCGGCATTGATAATGGCTTCGAACACTTTGCGGAATTTGGAAGAAGACTGATAGGGCGGTAATTTGCGGGGTCCGAGTGTTCACCAGTGTTCTTGAATATTGGAACCACAGAAGAAGATTTCCAACAGGCAGGAAAGCAGGATGAAGATAGGCAGAGGTTGTAGAGCTTAGAAAGGATAGAGGAGAGTTCAGGAGCACAATTCTTCCAGACTATGATTGGGATTCCATTCCCACCACTCGCTTTGTGAGGGTCCAGTTTTGAGATTATGAGTTCGAAAATTATATTGTTCTCCGTACTGAAAAGGGTTTTTAGACGCGGAGCAATGGTTAGGCAGCTTGACACGTACGATCAATTATAAGTTTGATCAGTACATTGTTCCCCAGTCTTAAAAAGGCAATTAGACTCGAAGCAATGAATAGGTAGCTGTTTCTCGTTCGATCAGTTACGAACGTGTAGCGAGTTAGATTATCAAAGCGTGACCCACATTGCAGAGCTTGTGCCACATATCAGCTACGCTTAGAAAATGCTAGAAATTTTATTGTTCAACATAATGAAAAAGGCAATTATACGCGGAGCTTAAGTAGCTGGCCTAGTTCGATCACTTATGAATTTGATCATTATTTTGTTCTCCATACTGAAAAGGGCAGTTGAACACGGAGCCATGTTTAGGTAGCTTGTTTCGGACGATTAATTGCGAGTTCGATCAATATATTGTTCCCTGTTCTCTAAAGGGCAATTAGATGTGGAGCCATGTTTAGGTAGCTTGTTTCGTGCGATCAATTATGAGTTCGATCATTATATTTTTCCCTGTTCTCAAAAGGGCAATTACATGTGGAGCCATGTTTAGGTAGCTTGTTTCGTACGATCAATTATGAGTTCGATCATTATATTGTTACCTGTTCTCAAAAGGGCAATTAGATGTGGAGCCATGTTTATGTAGCTTGTTTCGTCCGATCAATTATGAGTTCGATCATTACATTGTTCCCTGTTCTCTAAAGGGCAATTAGATGTGGAGCCATGTTTAGGTAGCTTGTGTCATACGAACAATTATGAGTTCGATCATTATATTGTTCCCTGTTCTCTAAAGGGCAATTAGATGTGGAGCCATGTTTAGGTAGCTTGTTTCGTACGATCAATTATGAGTTCGATCATTATATTGTTACCTGTTCCCAAAGGGCAATTAGATGTGGAGCCATGTTTATGTAGCTTGTTTCGTCCGATCAATTACGAGTTCGATCATTACATTGTTCCCTGTTCTCTAAAGGGCAATTAGATGTGGAGCCATGTTTAGGTAGCTTGTGTCGTCCGATCAATTATGAGTTCGATCATTACATTGTTCCCTGTTCTCTAAAGGGCAATTAGATGTGGAGCCATGTTTATGTAGCTTGTTTCGTACGATCAATTATGAGTTCGATCATTACATTGTTCCCTGTCCTCTAAAGGGCAATTAGATGTGGAGCCATGTTTAGGTAGCTTGTGTCGTACGATCAATTATGAGTTCGATCATTATATTGTTCCCTGTTCTCTAAAGGGCAATTAGATGTGGAGCCATGATTATGTAGCTTGTTTCGTACGATCAATTATGAGTTCGATCATTACATTGTTCCCTGTTCTCTAAAGGGCAATTAGATGTGGAGCCATGTTTATGTAGCTTGTTTCGTACGATCAATTATGAGATCGATCATAACATTGTTCCCTGTTCTCTAAAGGGCAATTAGATGTGGAGCCATGTTTATGGAGCTTGTTTCGTACGATCAATTATGAGTTCGATCATTACATCGTTCACTGTTCTCTAAAGGGCAATTAGATGTGGAGCCATGTTTATGTAGCTTGTGTCGTACGATCAATTATGAGTTCGATCATTATATTTTTCCCTGTTCTCAAAAGGGCAATTACATGTGGAGCTATGTTTAGGTAGCTTGTTTCGTACGATCAATTATGAGTTCGATCATTATATTATTGCCTGTTCTCTAAAGGGCAATTAGATGTGGAGCCAGGTTTAGGTAGCTTGTGTCGTACGAGCAATTATGAGTTCGATCATTATATTTTTCCCTGTTCTCTAAAGGGCAATTAGATGTGGAGCCATGTTTAGGTAGCTTGTTTCGTACGATCAATTATGAGTTCGATCATTATATTGTTACCTGTTCTCAAAAGGGCAATTAGATGTGGAGCCATGTTTATGTAGCTTGTTTCGTCCGATCAATTATGAGTTCGATCATTACATTGTTCCCTGTTCTCTAAAGGGCAATTAGATGTGGAGCCATGTTTAGGTAGCTTGTGTCGTATGAACAATTATGAGTTCGATCATTATATTGTTCCCTGGTCTCTAAAGGGCAATTAGATGTGGAGCCATGTTTAGGTAGCTTGTTTCGTACGATCAATTATGAGTTCGATCATTATATTGTTACCTGTTCGAAAAGGGCAATTAGATGTGGAGCCATGTATATGTAGCTTGTTTCGTCCGATCAATTACGAGTTCGATCAATACATTGTTCCCTGTTCTCTAAAAGGCAATTAGATGTGGAGCCATGTTTAGTTAGCTTGTGTCGTCCGATCAATTATGAGTTCGATCATTACATTGTTCCCTGTTCTCTAAAGGGCAATTAGATGTGGAGCCATGTTTATGTAGCTTGTTTCGTACGATCAATTATGAGTTCGATCATTACATTGTTCCCTGTTCTCTAAAGGGCAATTAGATGTGGAGCCATGTTTATGTAGCTTGTTTCGTACGATCAATTATGAGTTCGATCATTACATTGTTCCCTGTTCTCTAAAGGGCAATTAGATGTGGAGCCATGTTTATGTAGCTTGTTTCGTACGATCAATTATGAGTTCGATCATTACATTGTTCCCTGTTCTCTAAAGGGCAATTAGATGTGGAGCCGTGTTTATGTAGCTTGTTTAGTACGATCAATTATGAGTTCGATCATTATATTGTTCCCTGTTCTCTAAAGGGCAATTAGATGTGGAGCCATGTTTATGTAGCTTGTGTCGTACGATCAATTATGAGTTCGATCATAATATTGTTCCCTGTTCTCTAAAGGGCAATTAGATGTGGAGCCATGTTTAGGTAGCTTGTGTCGTACGATCAATTATGAGTTCGATCATTACATTGTTCCCTGTTCTCTAAAGGGCAATTAGATGTGGAGCCATGTTTAGGTAGCTTGTGTCTAACGATCAATTATGAGTTCGATCATTATATTATTCTCTGTTCTCTAACGGGCTATTAGATGTGGAGCCATGTTTAGGTAGCTTGTGTCGTACGATCAATTATGAGTTCGATCATTACATTGTTCCCTGTTCTCTAAAGGGCAATTAGATGTGGAGCCGTGTTTATGTAGCTTGTTTCGTACGATCAATTATGAGTTCGATCATTATATTGTTCCCTGTTCTCTAAAGGGCAATTAGATGTGGAGCCATGTTTATGTAGCTTGTTTCGTACGATCAATTATGAGTTCGATCATTATATTGTTCCCTGTTCTCTAAAGGGCAATTAGATGTGGAGCCATGTTTATGTAGCTTGTGTCGTACGATCAATTATGAGTTCGATCATTATATTGTTCCCTGTTCTCTAAAGGGCAATTAGATGTGGAGCCATGTTTAGGTAGCATGTTTCGTACGATCAATTATGAGTTCGATCAATATATTGTTCCCTGTTCTCTAAAGGGCAATTAGACGTGGAGCCATGTTTATGTAGCTTGTTTCGTACGAACAATTATGAGTTCGATCATTATATTGTTTCCTGTTCTCTAAAGGGCAATTAGATGTGGGGCCATGTTTAGGTAGCTTGTGTCGTACGATCAATATAATATTATTCCCTGTTCTCTAAAGGGCAATTAGATGTGGGGCCATGTTTATGTAGCTTGTTTCGTACGATCAATTATGAGATCGATCATTATATTGTTCCCTGTTCTCTAAAGGGCAATTAGATGTGGAGCCATGTTTAGGTAGCTTGTTTCGTACGATCAATTATGAGTTCGATCATTACATTGTTCCCTGTTCTCTAAAGGGCAATTAGATGTGGAGTCATGTTTAGGTAGCTGTAGTCGCACAACAATTATGAGTTCGATCATTACATACCTCGTTCTCATACAATTAGATGTGGAGCTGTGTTTAGGCAGATATTTCTGTACGATCACTTATTCGATCATTACATTGTCTCTGTTTTGTATGGCAATTAGATGTGGAGCCATGTTTGTGTAGCTTGTTCATATCATCGATTATGAGTTCGATCATTAGATTGTTCCCTGTTCTCTAAAGGGCAATTTAATGTGGAGCCATGTTTATGTAGCTTGTTTCGTACGATCAATTATGAGTTTGATCATTACATTGTTCCCTGTTCTCAAAAGGGCAATTAGATGTGGAGCCATGTTTATGTAGCTTGTTTCGTACGATCAATAATGAGTTCGATCATTACATTTTTCCCTGTTCTCTAAAGGGCAATTAGATGTGGAGCCATGTTTATGTAGCTTGTGTCGTACGATCAATTATGAGTTCGATCATAATATTGTTCCCTGTTCTCTAAAGGGCAATTAGATGTGGAGCCATGTTTAGGTAGCTTGTGTCGTACGATCAATTATGAGTTCGATCATTACATTGTTCCCTGTTCTCTAAAGGGCAATTAGATGTGGAGCCATGTTTAGGTAGCTTGTTTCGTACGATCAATTATGAGTTCGATCATTATATTATTCTCTGTTCTCTAACGGGCTTATTAGATGTGGAGCCATTTGGGTAGCATTGTCATGCGATCCAATTATGAGTTCGATCATTACAGTATTCTCTAAGGCAATTAGTGTGAACCATATTTGCCCAGCTTGTTTCGTACGTCAATTACCCTTGAAATTCGATCATTACCTATTGTTCCCCTGTTCTCTAAAGGGCAATTAGATGTAGATATATTTGTAACATTTCGTACGATCAATTATGAGTTCGATCATTATATTGTTCCATATTCTCTAAAGTAGATGTAGATTAGATTTATGCTAGCTGTCGTACGATCAATGGATTCGATCATTATATTGTTTATTCTCTAAAAGGGCAATTAGATGTAGACCATATTTAGATATATTTCATGCGATAATCAATTACTTGAAAGTTCGATCATTATGTATTCCTATTCTCTAAAGGGCAATTAGACGTGGAATACATATTTATGTAGCTTGTTTCATTACGAACAATTATGAGTTCGATCATTACCTGTATTCCCCATTCTCAGGGAGCAATTAGATGTGGAACCATGTTTAGGCCCAGCTTGTGGCAAATGCGATCAATATAATATTGTTCCCCATTCTCTAAAAGGGCAATTAGATGTGGAACCCTTATTTATGTAGCTTGTTTCGTACGATCCAATTATGAGATCAATCATTATGTGACTATTCTAAAAGGGCAATTAGATGAACCATATTTAGGTAACATTTCGTACGATCAATTACTTGAGTTCGATCGTGCATTGTTGTTCTCTAAAGGGCAATTAGATGTAGATATATTTAGGCTAACATTTCGTGATCAATTATGAGTTCGATCATTACATTGTTGTTGTTCTCTAATGAGCAATTAGATGTGGGGACATGTTTAGGCCAACGTATCGTACGAACAATTATGAGTTCGATCATCACTATTGTTCCCCTAATTCCTCTAAAGGCCAATTAGATATTGCAGCCATATTTGGGCAGCATATTTCGTACGTCAATTACTGTGTTCGATCATTACATTTGTTCTCTAAGGGCAATTAGATGGAACTTCCTGTTGTAAACTTGTTCATTGCGATCAATTATGAGTTCGATCATTACATTGTTCCTGTTCTCTAAAGGGCAATTTAATATGGAAAGGGCAATTTAATATGGAGCCATGTTTATGTAGCTTGTTTCGTACGATCAATTATGAGTTTGATCATTACATTGTTCCCTGTTCTCAAAAGGGCAATTAGATGTGGAGCCATGTTTATGTAGCTTGTTTCGTACGATCAATAATGAGTTCGATCATTAGATTTTTCCCTGTTCTCTAAAGGGCAATTAGATGTGGAGCCATGTTTATGTAGCTTGTGTCGTACGATCAATTATGAGTTCGATCATAATATTGTTCCCTGTTCTCTAAAGGGCAATTAGATGTGGAGCCATGTTTAGGTAGCTTGTGTCGTACGATCAATTATGAGTTCGATCATTACATTGTTCCCTGTTCTCTAAAGGGCAATTAGATGTGGAGCCATGTTTAGGTAGCTTGTGTCTAACGATCAATTATGAGTTCGATCATTATATTATTCTCTGTTCTCTAACGGGCTATTAGATGTGGAGCCATGTTTAGGTAGCTTGTGTCGTACGATCAATTATGAGTTCGATCATTACATTGTTCCCTGTTCTCTAAAGGGCAATTAGATGTGGAGCCATGTTTATGTAGCTTGTTTCGTACGATCAATTATGAGTTCGATCATTATATTGTTCCCTGTTCTCTAAAGGGCAATTAGATGTGGAGCCATGTTTATGTAGCTTGTTTCGTACGATCAATTATGAGTTCGATCATTATATTGTTCCCTGTTCTCTAAAGGGCAATTAGATGTGGAGCCATGTTTAGGTAGCATGTTTAAATGCGATCAATTATGAGTTCGATCATTATATTGTTCCCTGTTCTCTAAAGGGCAATTAGACGTGGAGCCATGTTTATGTAGCTTGTTTCTGCATTTGAACAATTATGAGTTCGATCATTATATTGTTCCCTGTTCTCTAAAGGGCAATTAGATGTGGAGCCATGTTTAGGTAGCTTGTGTCGTACGATCAATATAATATTGTTCCCTGTTCTCTAAAGGGCAATTAGATGTGGGGCCATGTTTATGTAGCTTGTTTCGTACGATCAATTATGAGATCGATCATTATATTGTTCCCTGTTCTCTAAAGGGCAATTAGATGTGGAGCCATGTTTAGGTAGCTTGTTTCGTACGATCAATTATGAGTTCGATCATTACATTGTTCCCTGTTATCTAAAGGGCAATTAGATGTGGAGCCATGTTTAGGTAGCTTGTGTCGTACGATCAATATAATATTGTTCCCTGTTCTCTAAAGGGCAATTAGATGTGGAGCCATGTTTAGGTAGCTTGTTTCGTACGATCAATTATGAGTTCGATCATTACGTTGTTCCCTGTTCTCTAATAGGCAATTAGATGTGGGGACATGTTTAGGTAGCTTGTGTCGTACGAACAATTATGAGTTCGATCATTATATCGTTCCCTGTTCTCTAAATGCCAATTAGATGTGCAGCCATGTTTAGGCAGCATATTTCGTAAGATCAATTATGTGTTCGATCATTACATTGTTCCCTGTTTTCTAAAGGGCAATTAGATGTGGAGCCATGTTTATGTAGCTTGTTTCGTACGATCAATTATGAGTTCGATCATTACATTGTTCCCTGTTCTCTAAAGGGCAATTTAATGTGTAGCCATGTTTATGTAGCTTGTTTCGTACGATCAATTATGAGTTTGATCATTACATTGTTCCCTGTTCTCAAAAGGGCAATTAGATGTGGAGCCATGTTTATGTAGCTTGTTTCGTACGATCAATAATGAGTTCGATCATTACATTTTTCCCTGTTCTCTAAAGGGCAATTAGATGTGGAGCCATGTTTATGTAGCTTGTTTCGAACGATCAATTATGAGTTCGATCATTACATTGTTCCCTGTTCTCTAAAGGGCAATTAGATGTGGAGCCATGTTTATGTAGCTTGTTTCGTACGATCAATTATGAGTTCGATCAGTATATTATTGCCTGTTCTCTAAAGGGCAATTAGATGTGGAGCCACGTTTAGGTAGCTTGTTTCGTCCGATCAATTATGAGTTCGATCATTACATTGTTCCCTGTTCTTTAAGGGCAATTAGATGTGGAGCCATGTTTAGGTAGCTTGTGTCGTATGAACAATTATGAGTTCGATCATTATATTTTCCCTGTTCTCTAAAGGGCAATTAGATGTGGAGCCATGTTTAGGTAGCTTGTTTCGTACGATCAATTATGTGTTCGATCATTACATTGTTCCCTATTCTCTAAAGGGCAATTAGATGTGGAGCCATGTTTAGGTAGCTTGTGTCGTACGATCAATTATGAGTTCGATCATTACATTGTTCCCTGTTCTCTAAAGGGCAATTAGATGTGGAGCCATGATTATGTAGCTTGTTTCGAACGATCAATTATGAGTTCGATCATTACATTGTTCCCTTTTCTCTAAAGGGCAATTAGATGTGGAGCCATGTTTATGTAGTTTGTGTCGTACGATCAATTATGAGTTCGATCATTACATTGTTCACTGTTCTCTAAAGGGCAATTAGATGTGGGGCCATGTTTATGTAGCTTTTTTCGTATGATCAATTATGAGTTCGATCATTACATTGTTCCCTGTTCTCTAAAGGGCAATTAGATTGTGGGGCCATGTTTAAATAGATTGTGTCGTACGATCAATTATGAGTTCGATTTTTACATTGTTCCCTGTTCTCTAAAGGGCAATTAGATGTGGAGCCATGTTTAGGTAGCTTGTGTCGTACGATCAATATAATATTGTTCCCTGTTCTCTAAAGGACAATTAGATTTGGGGGCCATGTTTATGTAGCTTGTTTCGTACGATCAATTATGAGATCTATCATTATATTGTTCCCTGTTTTCTAAAGGGCAATTAGATGTGGAGCCATGTTTAGGTAGCTTGTTTCGTACGATCAATTATGAGTTCGATCATTACATTTTTCCCTGTTCTCTAAAGGGCAATTAGATGTGGAGTCATGTTTAGGTAGCTTGTGTCGTACGAACAATTATGAGTTCGATCATTATAGTGTTCCCTGTTCTCTAAAGGCCAATTAGATGTGGAGCCATGTTTAGGCAGCATATTTCGTACGATCAATTATGTGTTCGATCATTACATTGTTCCCTGTTGTCTAAAGGGCAATTAGATGTGGAGCCATGTTTATGTAGCTTGTTTCGTACGATCAATTATGAGTTCGATCATTACATTGTTCCCTGTTCTCTAAAGGGCAATTTAATGTGGAGCCATGTTTATGTAGCTTGTTTCGTACGATCAATTATGAGTTTGATCATTACATTGTTCCCTGTTCTCAAAAGGGCAATTAGATGTGGAGCCATGTTTATGTACCTTGTTTCGTACGATCAATAATGAGTTCGATCATTACATTTTTCCCTGTTCTCTAAAGGGCAATTAGATGTGGAGCCATGTTTATGTAGCTTGTTTCGTACGATCAATTATGAGTTCGATCATTACATTGTTCCCTGTTCTCTAAAGGGCAATTAGATGTGGAGCCATGTTTATGTAGCTTGTTTCGTACGATCAATTATGAGTTCGATCAGTATATTATTGCCTGTTCTCTAAAGGGCAATTAGATGTGGAGCCACGTTTAGGTAGCTTGTTTCGTCCGATTAATTATGAGTTCGATCATTACATTGTTCCCTGTTCTTTAAGGGCAATTAGATGTGGAGCCATGTTTAGGTAGCTTGTGTCGTATGAACAATTATGAGTTCGATCATTATATTTTCCCTGTTCTCTAAAGGGCAATTAGATGTGGAGCCATGTTTAGGTAGCTTGTTTCGTACGATCAGTTATGAGTTCGATCATTACATTGTTCCCTATTCTCTAAAGGGCAATTAGATGTGGAGCCACGTTTAGGTAGCTTGTTTCGTCCCATCAATTATGAGTTCGATCATTACATTGTTCCCTGTTCTCTAAAGGGCAATTAGATGTGCAGCCATGTTTAGGTAGCTTGTGTCGTATGAACAATTATGAGTTCGATCATTATATTTTCCCTGTTCTCTAAAGGGCAATTAGATGTGGAGCCACGTTTAGGTAGCTTGTTTCGTCCGATCAATTATGAGTTCGATCATTACATTGTTCCCTGTTCTTTAAGGGCAATTAGATGTGGAGCCATGTTTAGGTAGCTTGTGTCGTATGAACAATTATGAGTTCGATCATTATATTTTCCCTGTTCTCTAAAGGGCAATTAGATGTGGAGCCATGTTTAGGTAGCTTGTTTCGTACGATCAATTATGAGTTCGATCATTACATTGTTCCCTATTCTCTAAAGGGCAATTAGATGTGGAGCCATGTTTATGTAGCTTGTGTCGTACGATCAATTATGAGTTCGATCATTACATTGTTCCCTGTTCTCTAAAGGGCAATTAGATGTGGAGCCATGATTATGTAGCTTGTTTCGAACGATCAATTATGAGTTCGATCATTACATTCTTCCCTGTTCTCTAAAGGGCAATTAGATGTGGAGTCATGTTTAGGTAGCTTGTGTCGTACGAACAATTATGAGTTCGATCATTATATTGTTCCCTGTTCTCTAAAGGCCAATTAGATGTGGAGCCATGTTTAGGCAGCATATTTCGTACGATCAATTATGTGTTCGATCATTACATTGTTCCCTGTTCTCTAAAGGGCAATTAGATGTGGAGCCATGTTTATGTAGCTTGTTTCGTACGATCAATTATGAGTTCGATCATTACATTGTTCCCTGTTCTCTAAAGGGCAATTTAATGTGGAGCCATGTTTATGTAGCTTGTTTCGTACGATCAATTATGAGTTTGATCATTACATTGTTCCCTGTTCTCAAAAGGGCAATTAGATGTGGAGCCATGTTTATGTAGCTTGTTTCGTACGATCAATAATGTGTTCGATCATTACATTTTTCCCTGTTCTCTAAAGGGCAATTAGATGTGGAGCCATGTTTATGTAGCTTGTTTCGTACGATCAATTATGAGTTCGATCAGTATATTATTGCCTGTTCTCTAAAGGGCAATTAGATGTGGAGCCACGTTTATGTAGCTTGTTTCGTCCGATCAATTATGAGTTCGATCATTACATTGTTCCCTGTTCTTTAAGGGCAATTAGATGTGGAGCCATGTTTAGGTAGCTTGTGTCGTATGAACAATTATGAGTTCGATCATTATATTTTCCCTGTTCTCTAAAGGGCAATTAGATGTGGAGCCATGTTTAGGTAGCTTGTTTCGTACGATCAATTATGAGTTCGATCATTACATTGTTCCCTGTTCTCTAAAGGGCAATTAGATGTGGAGTCATGTTTAGGTAGCTTGTGTCGTACGATCAATTATGAGTTCGATCATTACATTGTTCCCTGTTCTCTAAAGAGCAATTAGATGTGGAGCCACGATTATGTAGCTTGTTTCGAATGATCAATTATGAGTTCGATCATTACATTGTTCCCTGTTCTCTAAAGGGCAATTAGATGTGGAGCCATGTTTATGTAGTTTGTGTCGTACGATCAATTATGAGTTCGATCATTACATTGTTCACTGTTCTCTAAAGGGCAATTAGATGTGGGGCCATGTTTATGTAGCTTTTTCGTATGATCAATTATGAGTTCGATCATTACATTGTTCCCTGTTCTCTAAAGGGCAATTAGATGTGGAGCCATGTTTAGGTAGCTTGTGTCGTACGATCAATTATGAGTTCGATTTTTACATTGTTCCCTGTTCTCTAAAGGGCAATTAGATGTGGAGCCATGTTTATGTAGCTTGTGTCGTACGATCAATTATGAGTTCGATTTTTACATTGTTCCCTGTTCTCTAAAGGGCAATTAGATGTGGAGCCATGTTTATGTAGATTGTTTCGTACGATCAATTCTGAGTTCGATCATTACATTGTTCCCTGTTCTCTAACGGGCAATTAGATGTGGAGCCATGTATATGTAGCTTGTTTCGTACGATCAATTATGAGTTCGATCATTATACGTTCCCTGTTCTCTAAAAGGCAATTAGATGTGGAGCCATGTTTATGTAGCTTGTGTCGTACGATCTATTATGAGTTCGATCATTATATTGATCCCTGTTCTCTAAAGGGCAATTAGATTGTGGGGCCATGTTTAAATAGATTGTGTCGTACGATCAATTATGAGTTCGATCATTATATTGTTCCCTGTTCTCTAAAGGGCAATTAGATGTGGAGCCATGTTTATGTAGCTTGTTTCGTACGATCAATTATGAGTTCGATCATTACATTGTTCCCTGTTCTGTAAAGGGCAATTAGATGTGGAGCCATGTTTATGTAGCTTGTGTCGTACGATCAATTATGAGTTCGATCATTATATTGTTCCCTGTTCTCTAAAGGGCAATTAGATTGTGGGGCCATGTTTAAATAGATTGTGTCGTACGATCAATTATGAGTTCGATCATTATATTGTTCCCTGTTCTCTAAAGGGCAATTAGATGTGGAGCCATGTTTAGGTAGCTTGTGTCGTGCGATCATTTATGAGTTCGATCATTACATTGTTCCCTGTTCTCTAAAGGGCAATTAGATGTGGAGCCATGTTTATGTAGCTTGTTTCGTACGATCAATTATGAGTTCGATCATTACATTGTTCCCTGTTCTCTAAAGGGCAATTAGATATGGAGCCATGTGTATGTATATTGTGTCGTACGATCAATTATGAGTTCGATCATTGCATTGTTCGCCGTTCTCTAAAGGGCAATTAGATGTGGAGCCATGTTTATGTAGCTTGTTTCGTACGATCAATTATGAGTTCGATCATTACATTGTTCCCTGTTCTCTAAAGGGCAATTGGATGTGGAGCCATGTTTAATTAGCTTGTATCGTACGATCAATTATGAGTTCGATCATTACATTTTTTCACTGTTCTCTAAAGGGCAATTAGATGTGGAGCCATGTTTATGTAGCTTGTGTCGTACGATCAATTATGAGTTCGATCATTACATTGTTCCCTGTTCTCTAAAGGGCAATTAGATGTGGAGCCATATTAATGTAGCTTGTTTCGTACGATCAATTATGAGTTCGATCATTATATTGTTCCCTGTTCTCTAAAGGGCAATTAGATGTGGAGCCATGTTTATGTAGCTTGTTTCGTACGATCAATTATGAGTTCGATCATTATATTGTTCCCTGTTCTCTAAAGGGCAATTAGATGTGGAGCCATGTTTATGTAGCTTGTGTCGTACGATCAATTATGAGTTCGTTCAATATATTGTTCCCAGTTCTCTAAAAGGCAATTAGATGTGGAGCCATGTTTATGTAGCTTGTTTCGTAAGATCAATAATGAGTTCGATCATTACATTTTTCCCTGTTCTCTAAAGGGCAATTAGATGTGGAGCCATGTTTATGTAGCTTGTTTCGTACGATCAATTATGAGTTCGATCATTACATTGTTCACTGTTCTCTAAAGGGCAATTAGATGTGGAGCCATGTTTATGTAGCTTGTTTCGTACGATCAATTATGAGATCGATCATTATATTATTGCCTGTTCGCTAAAGGGCAATTAGATGTGGAGCTACGTTTAGGTAGCTTGTTTCGTCCGATCAATTATGAGTTCGATCATTACATTGTTCCCTGTTCTTTAAGGGCAATTAGATGTGGAGCCATGTTTATATAGCTTGTGTCGTACGATCAATTATGAGTTCGATCATTACATTGTTCCCTGTTCTCTAAAGGGCAATTAGATGTGGAGCCATGATTATGTAGCTTGTTTCGTAGGATGTTTAGGTAGCTTGTTTCGTCCGATCAATTATGAGTTCGATCATTACATTGTTCCCTGTTCTTTAAGGGCAATTAGATGTGGAGCCATGTTTAGGTAGCTTGTGTCGTATGAACAATTATGAGTTCGATCATTATATTGTTCCCTGTTCTCTAAAGGGCAATTAGATGTGGAGCCATGTTTAGGTAGCTTGTTTCGTACGATCAATTATGAGTTCGATCATTACATTGTTCCCTATTCTCTAAAGGGCAATTATATGTGGAGCCATGTTTATATAGCTTGTGTCGTACGATCAATTATGAGTTCGATCATTACATTGTTCCCTGTTCTCTAAAGGGCAATTAGATGTGGAGCCATGATTATGTAGCTTGTTTCGTACGATCAATTATGAGTTCGATCATTACATTTTTCCCTGTTCTCTAAAGGGCAATTAGATGTGGAGCCATGATTATGTAGCTTGTTACGTACGACAATTATGAGTTCGATCATTATATTGTTCCCTGTTCTCTAAAGGGCAATTAGATGTGGAGCCATGTTTATGTAGCTTTATTCGTACGATCAATTATGAGTTCGATCATTACATTGTTCCCTGTTTTCTAAAGGGCAATTAGATGTGGAGACATGTTTAGGTAGCTTGTTTCGTACGATCAATTATGAGTTCGATCATTACATTGTTCCCTGTTCTCTAAAGGGCAATTAGATGTGGAGCCATGTTTATGTATATTGTGTCGTACGATCAATTATGAGTTCGATCATTACATTGTTCCCTGTTCTCTAAAGGGCAATTAGATGTGGAGCCATGTTTATGTAGCTTGTGTCGTACGATCAATTATGAGTTCGATCATTACATTGTTCCCTGTTCTCTAAAGGGCAATTAGATGTGGAGCCATGTTTAGGTAGCTTGTGTCGTACGATCAATTATGAGTTCGATAATTACATTGTTCCCTGTTCTCTAAAGGGCAATTAGATGTGGAGCCATGTTTAGGTAGCTTGTGTCGTACGATCAATTATGAGTTCGATTTTGACATTGTTCCCTGTTCTCTAAAGGGCAATTAGATGTGGAGCCATGTTTATGTAGCTTGTTTCGTACGATCAATTATGAGTTCGATCATTACATTGTTCCCTTTCCTCTAAAGGGCCATTAGATGTGGAGCCATGTTTATGTAGCTTGTGTCGTACGATCAATTATGAGTTCGATCATTATATTGTTCCCTGTTCTCTAAAGGGCAATTAGATGTGGAGCCATGTTTAGGTAGCTTGTGTCGTACGATCATTTATGAGTTCGATCATTACATTGTTCCCTGTTCTCTAAAGGGCAATTAGATGTGGAGCCATATTAATGTAGCTTGTTTCGTACGATCAATTATGAGTTCGATCATTATATTGTTTCCTGTTCTCTAAAGGGCAATTAGATGTGGAGCCATGTTTATGTAGCTTGTTCCGTACGATCAATTTGAGTTCGATCATTATATTTTTCCCTGTTCTCTAAAGGGCAATTAGATGTGGAGCCATGTTTATGTAGCTTGTGTCGTACGATCAATTATGAGTTCGTTCAATATATTGTTTCCTGTTCTCTAAAGGCCAATTAGATGTGGAGCCATGTTTATGTAGCTTGTTTCGTACGATCGATAATGAGTTCTTGATCATTACATTTTTCCCTGTTCTCTAAAGGGCAATTAGATGTGGAGCCATGTTTATGTAGCTTGTTTCGTACGATCAATTATGAGTTCGATCATTACATTGTTCCCTGTTCTCTAAAGGGCAATTAGATGTGGAGCCATGTTTATGTAGCTTGTTTCGTACGATCAATTATGAGTTCGATCATTATATTATTGCCTGTTCTCTAAAGGGCAATTAGATGTGGAGCCACGTTTAGGTAGCTTGTTTCGTCCGATCAATTATGAGTTCGATCATTACATTGTTCCCTGTTCTTTAAGGGCAATTAGATGTGGAGCCATGTTTAGGTAGCTTGTGTCGTATGAACAATTATGAGTTCGATAATTACATTGTTCCCTGTTCTCTAAAGGGCAATTAGATGTGGAGCCATGTTTATGTAGCTTGTTTCGTACGACAATTATGAGTTCGATCATTACATTGTTCCCTGTTCTCTAAAGGGCAATTAGATGTGGAGCCATGTTTATGTAGCTTGTGTCGTACGATCAATTATGAGTTCGATCATTATATTGTTCCCTGTTCTCTAAAGGGCAATTAGATGTGGAGCCATGTTTAGTTAGCTTGTGTCGTACGATCAATTATGAGTTCGATTTTTACATTGTTCCCTGTTCTCTAAAGGGCAATTAGATGTGGAGCCATGTTTATGTAGCTTGTTTCGTACGATCAATTATGAGTTCGATCATTACATTGTTCCCTGTTCTCTAAAGGGCAATTAGATGTGGAGCCATGTTTATGTAGCTTGTGTCGTACGATCAATTATGAGTTCGATCATTTTATTGTTCCCTGTTCTCTAAAGGGCAATTAGATCGTGGGGCCATGTTTAAATAGATTGTGTCGTACGATCAATTATGAGTTCGATCATTATATTGTTCCCTGTTCTCTAAAGGGCAATTAGATGTGGAGCCATGTTTAGGTAGCTTGTGTCGTACGATCATTTATGAGTTCGATCATTACATTGTTCCCTGTTCTCTAAAGGGCAATTAGATGTGGAGCCATATTAATGTAGCTTCTTTCAAATACGATCAATTATGAGTTGGATCATTATATTTTTTCCTGTTCTCTAAAGGGCAATTAGATGTGGAGCCATGTTTATGTAGCTTGTTCCGTACGATCAATTATGAGTTCGATCATTATATTTTTCCCTGTTCTCTAAAGGGCAATTAGATGTGGAGCCATGTTTATGTAGCTTGTGTCGTACGATCAATTATGAGTTCGTTCAATATATTGTTCCCTGTTCTCTAAAGGGCAATTAGATGTGGAGCCATGTTTATGTAGATTGTTTAGTACGATCGATAATGAGTTCGATCATTACATTTTTCCCTGTTCTCTAAATGGCAATTAGATGTGGAGCCATGTTTATGAAGCTTGTTTCGTACGATCAATTATGAGTTCGATCATTACATTGTTCCCTGTTCTCTAAAGGGCAATTAGATGTGGAGCCACGTTTAGGTAGCTTGTTTCGTCCGATCAATTATGAGTTCGATCATTACATTGTTCCCTGTTCTTTAAGGGCAATTATATGTGGAGCCATGTTTAGGTAGCTTGTGTCGTATGAACAATTATGAGTTCGATCATTATATTGTTCCCTGTTCTCTAAAGGGCAATTGGATGTGGAGCCATGTTTAGGTAGCTTGTGTCGTACGATCATTTATGAGCTCGATCATTACATTGTTCCCTGTTCTCTAAAGGGCAATTAGATGTGGAGCCATATTAATGTAGCTTGTTTCGTACGATCAATTATGAGTTCGATCATTATATTTTTTCCTGTTCTCTAAAGGGCAATTAGATGTGGAGCCATGTTTATGTAGCTTGTTCCGTACGATCAATTATGAGTTCGATCATTATATTTTTCCCTGTTCTCTAAAGGGCAATTAGATGTGGAGCCATGTTTATGTAGCTTGTGTCGTACGATCAATTATGAGTTCGTTCAATATATTGTTCCCTGTTCTCTAAAGGGCAATTAGATGTGGAGCCATGTTTATGTAGATTGTTTAGTACGATCGATAATGAGTTCGATCATTACATTTTTCCCTGTTCTCTAAATGGCAATTAGATGTGGAGCCATGTTTATGAAGCTTGTTTCGTACGATCAATTATGAGTTCGATCATTACATTGTTCCCTGTTCTCTAAAGGGCAATTAGATGTGGAGCCATGTTTATGTAGCTTGTTTCGTACGATCAATTATGAGTTCGATCATCATATTATTGCCTGTTCTCTAAAGGGCAATTAGATGTGGAGCCACGTTTAGGTAGCTTGTTTCGTCCGATCAATTATGAGTACGATCATTACATTTTTCCCTGTTCTTTAAGGGCAATTATATGTGGAGACATGTTTAGGTAGCTTGTTTCGTCCGATCAATTATGAGTTCGATCATTACATTGTTCCCTGTTCTCTAAAGGGCAATTAGATGTGGAGCCATGTTTATGTAGCTTGTTTCGTACGATCAATTATGAGTTCGATCATTATATTGTTCCCTGTTCTCTAAAGGGCAATTAGATGTGGAGCCATGTTTATGTAGCTTGTGTCGTACGATCAATTATGTGTTCGATCATTACATTCTTCCCTGTTCTCTAAAGCGCAATTAGATGTGGAGCCATGTTTAGTTAGCTTGTGTCGTACGATCAATTATGAGTTCGATTTTACATTGTTCCCTGTTCTCTAAAGGGCAATTAGATGTGGAGCCATGTTTAGTTAGCTTGTGTCGTACGATCAATTATGAGTTCGATTTTTACATTGTTCCCTGTTCTCTAAAGGGCAATTAGATGTGGAGCCATGTTTATGTAGCTTGTTTCGTACGATCAATTATGAGTTCGATCATTACATTGTTCCCTGTTCTCTAAAAAGCAATTAGATGTGGAGCCATGTTTATGTAGGTTGTGTCGTACGATCAATTATGAGTTCGATCATTATATTGTTTCCTGTTCTCTAAAGGGCAATTAGATTGTGGCGCCATGTTTAAATAGATTGTGTCGTACGATCAATTTTGAGTTCGATCATTACATTGTTCCCTGTTCTGTAAAGGGCAACTAGATGTGGAGCCATGTTTATGTAGCTTGTGTCGTACGATCAATTATGAGTTCGACCATTATATTGTTCCCTGTTCTCTAAAGGGCAATTAGATGTGGAGCCATGTTAATATAGCTTGTTTCGTCCGATCAATTATGAGTTCGATCATTACATTGTTCCCTGTTCTTTAAGGGCAATTAGATGTGGAGCCATGTTTATGTAGCTTGTTTCGTACGATCAATTATGAGTTCGATCATTATATTGTTCCCTGTTCTCTAAAGGGCAATTAGATGTGGAGCCATGTTTAGGTAGCTTGTTTCGTACGATCAATTATGAGTTCGATCATTACATTGTTCCCTATTCTCTAAAGGGCAATTAGATGTGGAGCCATGTTTATGTAGCTTGTGTCGTACGATCAATTATGAGTTCGATCATTACATTGTTCCCTGTTCTCTAAAGGGCAATTAGATGTGGAGCCATGATTATGTAGCTTGTTTCGTACGATCAATTATGAGTTCGATCATTACATTGTTCACTGTTCTCTAAAGGGCAATTAGATGTGGAGCCATGTATATGTAGCTTGTTTCGTACGATCAATTATGAGTTCGATCATTATATTGTTCCCTGTTTTCTAAAGGGCAATTAGATGTGGAGCCATGTTTATGTAGGTTGTGTCGTACGATCAATTATGAGTTCGATCATTATATTGTTCCCTGTTCTCTAAAGGGCAATTAGATTGTGGCGCCATGTTTAAATAGATTGTGTCGTACGATCAATTATGAGATCGATCATTATATTGTTCCCTGTTCTCTAAAGGGCAATTAGATGTGGAGCCATGTTTATATAGCTTGTGTTGTACGATCAATTATGTGTTCGATCATTACATTGTTCCCTGTTCTCTAAAGGGCAATTAGATGTGGAGCCATGTTAATATATCCTGTTTCGTACGATCAATTATGAGTTCGATCATTATATTGTTCCCTGTTCTCTAAAGGGCAATTAGATGTGGAGCCATGTTTATGTAGCTTGTTTCGTACGATCAATTATGAGTTCGATCATTATATTGTTCCCTGTTTTCTAAAGGGCAATTAGATGTGGAGCCATGTTTATGTAGCTTGTGTCGTACGATCAATTATGAGTTCGATCATTATATTGTTCCCTGTTCTCTAAAGGGCAATTAGATGTGGAGCCATATTTATGTAGCTTGTTTCGTACGATCAATTATAAGTTCGATCATTACATTGTTCCCTGTTCTCTAAAGGGCAATTAGATGTGGAGCCATGTTTATGTAGCTTGTGTCGTACGATCAATTATGAGTTCGATCATTATATTGTTACCTGTTCTCTAATGGGCAATTAGATGTGGAGCCATGTATATGTAGCTTGTGTCGTACGATCAATTATGAGTTCGATCATTATATTGTTCCCTGTTCTCTAAAGGGCAATTAGATGTGGAGCCATGTTTATGTTGCTTGTTTCGTACGTTCAATTATGATTTCGATCATTACGTTGTTCCCTGTTCTCTAAAGGGCAATTAGATGTGGAGACATGTTTAGGTAGATTGTTTCGTACGATCGATTATGAGTTCGATCATTATATTGTTCCCTGTTCTCTAAAGGGCAATTAGATGTGGAGCCATGTTTATGTAGCTTGTGTCGTACGATCAATTATGAGTTCGATCATTATATTGTTCCCTGTTCTCTAAAGGGCAATTAGATGTGGAGCCATGTTTATGTAGCTTGTTTCGTACGACAATTATGAGTTCGATCATTACATTGTTCCCTGTTCTCTAAAGGGCAATTAGATGTGGAGCCATGTTTATGTAGCTTGTGTCGTACGATCAATTATGTGTTCGATCATTACATTTTTCCCTGTTCTCTAAAGCGCAATTAGATGTGGAGCCATGTTTAGTTAGCTTGTGTCGTACGATCAATTATGAGTTCGATTTTACATTGTTCCCTGTTCTCTAAAGGGCAATTAGATGTGGAGCCATGTTTAGGTAGCTTGTGTCGTACGATCAATTATGAGTTCGATTTTTACATTGTTCCCTGTTCTCTAAAGGGCAATTAGATGTGGAGCCATGTTTATGTAGCTTGTTTCGTACGATCAATTATGAGTTCGATCATTACATTGTTCCCTGTTCTCTAAAGGGCAATTAGATGTGGAGCCATATATATGTAGCTTGTTTCGTACGATCAATTATGAGTTCGATCATTATATTGTTCCCTGTTCTCTAAAGGGCAATTAGATGTGGAGCCATGTTTATGTAGGTTGTGTCGTACGATCAATTATGAGTTCGATCATTATATTGTTCCCTGTTCTCTAAAGGGCAATTAGATTGTGGCGCCATGTTTAAATAGATTGTGTCGTACGATCAATTATGAGATCGATAATTATATTGTTCCCTGTCCTCTAAAGGGCAATTAGATGTGGAGCCATGTTAATGTAGCCTGTTTCGTACGATCAATTATGAGTTCGATCATTATATTGTTCCCTGTTCTCTAAAGGGCAATTAGATGTGGAGCCATGTTTATGTAGCTTGTTTCGTACGATCAATTATGAGTTCGATCATTATATTGTTCCCTGTTCTCTAAAGGGCAATTAGATGTGGAGCCATGTTTATGTAGCTTGTGTCGTACTATAAATTATGAGTTCGATCATTATATTGTTCCCTGTTCTCTAAATGGCAATTAGATGTGGAGCCATGTTTATGTAGATTGTTTCGTACGATCAATTATGAGTTCGATCATTACATTGTTCCCTGTTCTCTAAAGGGCAATTAGATGTGGAGCCAGGTTTATGTATAATGTGTCGTACGATCAATGATGAGATCGATCATTACATTGTTCCCTGTTCTCTAAAGGGCAATTGGATGTGGAGCCATGTTTAATTAGCTTGTGTCGTACGATCAATTTTGAGTTCGATCATTACATTGTTCCCTGTTCTGTAAAGGGCAATTAGATGTGGAGCCATGATTATGTAGCTTGTGTCGTACGATCAATTATGAGTTCGATCATTACATTGTTCTCGGTTCTCTAAAGGGCAATTAGATGTGGAACCATGTTTATGTAGCTTGTTTCGTACGACAATTATGAGTTCGATCAGTACATTGTTCCCTGTTCTCTAAAGGGCAATTAGATGCGGAGCCATGTTTATGTAGCTTGTTTCGTACGATCAATTATGAGTTCGATCATTACATTTTTCCCTGTTCTCTAAAGGGCAATTAGATGTGGAGCCATGTTTATGTAGCTTGTGTCGTACGATCAATTATGAGTTCGATCATTATATTGTTTCCTGTTCTCTAAAGGGCAATTAGATGTGGAGCCATGTTTAGTTAGCTTGTGTCGTACGATCAATTATGAGTTCGATTTTTACATTGTTCCCTGTTCTCTAAAGGGCAATTAGATGTGGAGCCATTTTTAGGTAGCTTGTGTCGTACGATCAATTATGAGTTCGATCATTATATTGTTCCCTGTTCTCTAAAGGGCAATTAGATGTGGAGCCATGTTTATGTAGCTTGTTTCGTACGATCAATTATGAGTTCGATCATAATATTGTTCCCTGTTCTCTAAAGGGCAATTAGATGTGGAGCCATGTTTAGGTTAGCTTGTGTCGTACGATCAATTATGAGTTCGATTATTATATTGTTCCCTGTTCTCTAAAGGGCTATTAGATGTGGAGCCATGTTTATGTATATTGTGTCGTACGATCAATTATGAGTTCGATCATTAAATTGTTCCCTGTTCTCTAAAGGGCAATTAGATGTGGAGCCATGTTTATGTAGCTTGTTTCGTACGACCAATTATGAGTTCGATCATTACATTGTTCCCTGTTCTCTAAAGGGCAATTAGATGTGGAGCCATGTTTATGTAGCTTGTGTCGTACGATCAATTATGAGTTCGATCATTATATTTTTCCCTGTTCTCTAAAGGGCAATTATATGTGGAGTCATGTTTATGTAGCTTGTGTCGTACGAACAATTATGAGTTCGATCATAATATTGTTCCCTGTTCTCTAAAGGGCAATTAGATGTGGAGCCATGTTTAGGTAGCATGTTTCGTACGATCAATTATGTGTTCGATCATTATATTTTTCCCTGTTCTCTAAAGGGCAATTAGATGTGGAGCCATGTTTATGTAGCTTGTTTCGTACGATCAAATATGAGTTCGATCATTATATTGTTCCCTGTTCTCTAAAGGGCAATTAGATGTGGAGCCATGTTTATGTAGCTTGTTTCATACGATCAATTATGAGTTCGATCATTACACTGTTCCCTGTTATCTAAAGGGCAATTTGATGTGGAGCCATGTTTATGGAGCTTGTTTCGTACGATCAATTATGAGTTCGATCATTACATTGTTCCCTGTTCTCTAAAGGGCAATTAGATGTGGAGACCTGTTTAGGTAGCTTGTTTCGTACGATCAATTATGAGATCGATCATTACATTGTTCCCTATTCTCTAAAGGGCAATTAGATGTGGAGCCATGTTTATGTAGCTTGTGTCGTACGATCAATTATGAGTTCGATCATTACATTGTTCCCTGTTCTCTAAAGGGCAATTAGATGTGGAGACCTGTTTAGGTAGCTTGTTTCATACGATCAATTATGAGTTCGATCATTACATTGTTCCCTATTCTCTAAAGGGCAATTAGATGTGGAGCCATGTTTATGTAGCTTGTGTCGTACGATCAATTATGAGTTCGATCATTACATTGTTCCCTGTTCTCTAAAGGGCAATTAGATGTGGAGCCATGATAATGTAGCTTGTTTCGTACGATCAATTATGAGTTCGATCATTACATTGTTCCCTGTTCTCTAAAGGGCAATTAGATGTGGAGCTATGTTTATGTAGCTTGTTTCATACGATCAATTATGAGTTCGATCATTATATTGTTACCTGTTCTCTAAAGGGCAATTAGATGTGGAGCCATGTTTATGTAGCTTGTTTCGTACGATCAATTATGAGTTCGATCATTATATTGTTTCCGTTCTCTAAAGGGCAATTAGATGTGGAGCCATGTTTAGGTAGCTTGTTTCGTACGATCAATTATGAGTTCGACCATTACATTGTTCCCTGTTCTCTAAAGGGCAATTAGATGTGGAGCCATGTTTATGTAGCTTGTTTCGTACGATCAATTATGAGTTCGCTCATTACATTGTTCCCTGTTCTCTGAAGGGCAATTGGATGTGGAGCCATGTTTATGTAGCTTGTTTCTTACGATCAATTATGAGTTCGATCATTACGTTGTTCCTGTTCTCTAAAGGGCAATTAGATGTGGAGCCATGTTTATGTAGCTTGTTTCGTACGATCAATTATGAGTTCGATCATTATATTGTTCCCTGTTCTCTAAAGGGCCATTAGATGTGGAGCCATGTTTATGTAGCTTGTGTCGTACGATCAATTATGAGTTCGATCATTACATTGTTCCCTGTTGTCTAAAGGGCAATTAGATGTGGAGCCATGTTTATGTAGCTTGTTTCGTAAGATCAATTATGAGTTCGATCATTACATTGTTCCCTGTTCTCTAAAGGGCAATTGGATGTGGAGCCATGTTTATGTAGCTTGTTTCATACGATCAATTATGAGTTCGATCATTATATTGTTACCTGTTCTCTAAAGGGCAATTAGATGTGGAGCCATGTTTATGTAGCTTGTTTCGTACGATCAATTATGAGTTCGATCATTACATTGTTCCCTGTTCTCTAAAGGGCAATTAGATGTGGAGCCATGTTTATATAGGTTGTTTCGTACGATCAATTATGAGTTCGATCATTACATTGTTCCCTGTTCTCTAAAGGGCAATTAGATGTGGAGCCATGTTTATGTAGCTTGTTTCGTACGATCAATTATGAGTTCGATCATTACGTTGTTCCTGTTCTCTAAAGGGCAATTAGATGTGGAGCCATGTTTATGGAGCTTGTTTCGTACGATCAATTATGAGTTCGATCATTACATTGTTCCCTGTTCTCTAAAGGGCAATTGGATGTGGAGCCATGTTTATGTAGCTTGTTTCGTACGATCAATTATGTGTTCGATCATTACATTGTTCCCTGTTCTCTAAAGGGCAATTAGATGTGGGGCCATGTTTAGGTAGATTGTGTCGTACGATCAATTATGAGTTCGATCATTACATTGTTCCCTGTTCTCTAAAGGGCAATTAGATATGGAGCCATGTGTATGTATATTGTGTCGTACGATCAATTATGAGTTCGATCATTGCATTGTTCGCCGTTCTCTAAAGGGCAATTAGATGTGGAGCCATGTTTATGTAGCTTGTTTCGTACGATCAATTATGAGTTCGATCATTACATTGTTCCCTGTTCTCTAAAGGGCAATTTGGATGTGGAGCCATGTTTAATTAGCTTGTATCGTACGATCAATTATGAGTTCGATCATTACATTTTTTCACTGTTCTCTAAAGGGCAATTAGATGTGGAGCCATGTTTATGTAGCTTGTGTCGTACGATCAATTATGAGTTCGATCAGAACATTTTTCCCTGTTCTCTAAAGGGCAATTAGATGTGGGGCCATGTTTAGGTAGTTGTGTCGTACGATCAATTATGAGTTCGATCATTACATTGTTCACTGTTCTCTAAAGGGCAATTAGATGTGGAGCCATGTTTATGTAGCTTGTTTCGTACGACAATTATGAGTTCGATCATTACATTGTTCCCTGTTCTCTAAAGGGCAATTAGATGTGGAGCGATGTTTATGTAGCTTGTTTCGCACGATCAATTATGAGTTCGATCATTACATTTTCCCTGTTCTCTAAAGGGCAATTAGATATGGAGCCATGTTTATGTAGCATGTGTCGTACGATCAATTACGTGTTCGATCATTACATTTTTCCCTGTTCTCTAAAGGGCAATTAGATGTGGAGCCACATTTATGTAGCTTGTTTCGTCCGAGCAATTATGAGTTCGATCATTACATTGTTCCCTGTTTTTTAAGGGCAATTACATGTGGAGCCATGTTTAGGTAGCTTGTGTCGTATGAACAATTATGAGTTCGATCATTATATTGTTCCCTGTTCTCTAAAGGGCAATTAGATGTGGAGCCATGTTTAGGTAGCTTGTTTCGTACGATCAATTATGAGTTCGATCATTAAATTGTTCCCTGTTCTCTAAAGAGCAATTAGATGTGGAGCCATGTTTATGTAGGTTGTGTCGTACGATCAATTATGAGATCGATCATTATATTGTTCCCTGTTCTCTAAAGGGCAATTAGATTGTGGCGCCATGTTTAAATAGATTGTGTCGTACGATCAAATATGAGATCGATCATTATATTGTTCCCTGTTCTCTAAAGGGCAATTAGATGTGGAGCCATGTTTATGTAGCTTGTTTCGTACGATCAATTATGAGTTCGATCATTATATCCCTGTTCTCTAAAGGGCAATTAGATGTGGAGCCACATTTATGTAGCTTGTTTCGTCCGATCAATTATGAGTTCGATCATTACATTGTTCCCTGTTCTTTAAGGGCAATTACATGTGGAGCCATGTTTAGGTAGCTTGTGTCGTATGAACAATTATGAGTTCGATCATTATATTGTTCCCTGTTCTCTAAAGGGCAATTAGATGTGGAGCCATGTTTAGATAGCTTGTTTCGTACGATCAATTATGAGTTCGATCATTACATTGTTCCCTATTCTCTAAAGGGCAATTAGATGTGGAGCCATGTTTATGTAGCTTGTGTCGTACGATCAATTATGAGTTCGATCATTACATTGTTCCCTGTTCTCTAAAGGGCAATTAGATGTGGAGCCATGATTATGTAGCTTGTTTCGTACGATCAATTATGAGTTCGATCATTACATTGTTCCCTGTTCTCTAAAGGGCAATTAGATGTGGAGCCATGTTTATGTAGCTTGTTACGTACGACAATTATGAGTTCGATCATTACATTGTTCCCTGTTCTCTAAAGGGCAATTAGATGTGGAGCCATGTTTATGTAGCTTTATTCGTACGATCAATTATGAGTTCGATCATTACATTGTTCCCTGTTCTCTAAAGGGCAATTAGATGTGGAGACCTGTTTAGGTAGCTTGTTTCGTACGATCAATTATGAGTTCGATCATAACATTGTTCCCTGTTCTCTAAAGGGCAATTAGATGTGGAGCCATGTTTATGTATATTGTGTCGTACGATCAATTATGAGTTCGATCATTGCATTGTTCCCTGTTCTCTAAAGGGCAATTAGATGTGGAGCCATGTTTATGTAGCTTGTTTCGTACGATCAATTATGAGTTCGATCATTACATTGTTCCCTGTTCTCTAAAGGGCTATTGGATGTGGAGCCATGTTTAATTAGATTGTATCGTACGATCAATTATGAGTTCGATCATTACATTGTTCCCTGTTCTGTAAAGGGCAATTAGATGTGGAGCCATGATTATGTAGCTTGTGTCGTACGATCAATTATGAGTTCGATCATTACATTGTTCCCTGTTCTCTAAAGGGCAATTAGATGTGGAGCCATGTTTATGTAGCTTGTTTCGTACGACAAATATGAGTTCGATCATTACATTGTTCCCTGTTCTCTAAAGGGCAATTAGATGTGGAGCCATGTTTATGTAGCTTGTTTCGTACGATCAATTATGAGTTCGATCATTACATTTTTCCCTGTTCTCTAAAGGGCAATTAGATGTGGAGCCATGTTTATGTAGCTTGTGTCGTACGATCAATTATGAGTTCGATCATAACATTTTTCCCTGTTCTCTAAAGGGCAATTAGATGTGGAGCCATGTTTAGGTAGCTTGTGTCGTACGATCAATTATGAGTTCGATCATTACATTGTTCACTGTTCTCTAAAGGGCAATTAGATGTGGAGCCATGTATATGTAGCTTGTTTCGTACGTCAATTATGAGTTCGATCATTACATTGTTCCCTGTTCTCTAAAGGGCAATTAGATGTGGAGCGATGTTTATGTAGCTTGTTTCGCACGATCAATTATGAGTTCGATCATTACATTTTCCCTGTTCTCTAAAGGGCAATTAGATGTGGAGCCATGTTTATGTAGCTTGTGCCGTACGATCAATTATTTGTTCGATCATTACATTTTTCCCTGTTCTCTAAAGGGCAATTAGATGTGGAGCCATGTTTAGGTAGCTTGTGTCGTACGATCAATTATGAGTTCGATTTTACATTGTTCCCTGTTCTCTAAAGGGCAATTAGATGTGGAGCCATGTTTAGGTAGCTTGTGTCGTACGATCAATTATGAGTTCGATTTTTACATTGTTCCCTGTTCTCTAAAGGGCAATTATATGTGGAGCCATGTTTATGTAGCTTGTTTCGTACGATCAATTATGAGTTCGATCATTACATTGTACCCTGTGCTCTAATGGGCAATTAGATGTGGAGCCATGTATATGTAGCTTGTTTCGTACGATCAATTATGAGTTCGATCATTATATTGTTCCCTGTTCTCTAAAGGGCAATTAGATGTGGAGCCATGTTTATGTAGGTTGTGTCGTACGATCAATTATGAGTTCGATCATTATATTGTTCCCTGTTCTCTAAAGGGCAATTAGATTGTGGCGCCATGTTTAAATAGATAGTGTCGTACGATCAATTATGAGATCGATCATTATATTGTTCCCTGTTCTCTAAAGGGCAATTAGATGTGGAGCGATGTTTATGTAGCTTGTTTCGCACGATCAATTATGAGTTCGATCATTACATTTTCCCTGTTCTCTAAAGGGCAATTAGATGTGGAGCCATGTTTATGTAGCTTGTGTCGTACGATCAATTATTTGTTCGATCATTACATTTTTCCCTGTTCTCTAAAGGGCAATTAGATGTGGAGCCATGTTTAGGTAGCTTGTGTCGTACGATCAATTATGAGTTCGATTTTACATTGTTCCCTGTTCTCTAAAGGGCAATTAGATGTGGAGCCATGTTTATATAGCTTGTGTTGTACGATCAATTATGTGTTCGATCATTACATTGTTCCCTGTTCTCTAAAGGGCAATTAGATGTGGAGCCATGTTAATGTAGCCTGTTTCGTACGATCAATTATGAGTTCGATCATTGCATTGTTCCCTGTTCTCTAAAGGGCAATTAGATGTGGAGCCATGTTTATGTAGCTTGTTTCGTACGATCAATTATGAGTTCGATCATTACATTGTTCCCTGTTCTCTAAAGGGCAATTGGATGTGGAGCCATGTTTAATTAGATTGTATCGTACGATCAATTATGAGTTCGATCATTACATTGTTCCCTGTTCTTTAAGGGCAATTACATGTGGAGCCATGTTTAGGTAGCTTGTGTCGTATGAACAATTATGAGTTCGATCATTATATTGTTCCCTGTTCTCTAAAGGGCAATTAGATGTGGAGCCATGTTTAGGTAGCTTGTTTCGTACGATCAATTATGAGTTCGATCATTACATTGTTCCCTATTCTCTAAAGGGCAATTAGATGTGGAGCCATGTTTATGTAGCTTGTGTCGTACGATCAATTATGAGTTCGATCATTACATTGTTCCCTGTTCTCTAAAGGGCAATTAGATGTGGAGCCATGATTATGTAGCTTGTTTCGTACGATCAATTATGAGTTCGATCATTACATTGTTCCCTGTTCTCTAAAGGGCAATTAGATGTGGAGCCATGTTTATGTAGCTTGTTACGTACGACAATTATGAGTTCGATCATTACATTGTTCCCTGTTCTCTAAAGGGCAATTAGATGTGGAGCCATGTTTATGTAGCTTTATTCGTACGATCAATTATGAGTTCGATCATTAGATTGTTCCCTGTTCTCTAAAGGGCAATTAGATGTGGAGACCAGTTTAGGTAGCTTGTTTCGTACGATCAATTATGAGTTCGATCATAACATTGTTCCCTGTTCTCTAAAGGGCAATTAGATGTGGAGCCATGTTTATGTATATTGTGTCGTACGATCAATTATGAGTTCGATCATTGCATTGTTCCCTGTTCTCTAAAGGGCAATTAGATGTGGAGCCATGTTTATGTAGCTTGTTTCGTACGATCAATTATGAGTTCGATCATTACATTGTTCCCTGTTCTCTAAAGGGCAATTGGATGTGGAGCCATGTTTAATTAGATTGTATCGTACGATCAATTATGAGTTCGATCATTACATTGTTCCCTGTTCTGTAAAGGGCAATTAGATGTGGAGCCATGATTATGTAGCTTGTGTCGTACGATCAATTATGAGTTCGATCATTACATTGTTCCCTGTTCTCTAAAGGGCAATTAGATGTGGAGCCATGTTTATGTAGCTTGTTTCGTACGATCAATTATGAGTTCGATCATTATATTGTTCCCTGTTCTCTAAAGGGCAATTAGATTGTGGCGCCATGTTTAAATAGATAGTGTCGTACGATCAATTATGAGATCGATCATTATATTGTTCCCTGTTCTCTAAAGGGCAATTAGATGTGGAGCGATGTTTATGTAGCTTGTTTCGCACGATCAATTATGAGTTCGATCATTACATTTTCCCTGTTCTCTAAAGGGCAATTAGATGTGGAGCCATGTTTATGTAGCTTGTGTCGTACGATCAATTATTTGTTCGATCATTACATTTTTCCCTGTTCTCTAAAGGGCAATTAGATGTGGAGCCATGTTTAGGTAGCTTGTGTCGTACGATCAATTATGAGTTCGATTTTACATTGTTCCCTGTTCTCTAAAGGGCAATTAGATGTGGAGCCATGTTTATATAGCTTGTGTTGTACGATCAATTATGTGTTCGATCATTACATTGTTCCCTGTTCTCTAAAGGGCAATTAGATGTGGAGCCATGTTAATGTAGCCTGTTTCGTACGATCAATTATGAGTTCGATCATTAGATTGTTCCCTGTTCTCTAAAGGGCAATTAGATGTGGAGACCAGTTTAGGTAGCTTGTTTCGTACGATCAATTATTTGTTCGATCATTACATTTTTCCCTGTTCTCTAAAGGGCAATTAGATGTGGAGCCATGTTTAGGTAGCTTGTGTCGTACGATCAATTATGAGTTCGATTTTACATTGTTCCCTGTTCTCTAAAGGGCAATTAGATGTGGAGCCATGTTTAGGTAGCTTGTGTCGTACGATCAATTATGAGTTCGATTTTTACATTGTTCCCTGTTCTCTAAAGGGCAATTATATGTGGAGCCATGTTTATGTAGCTTGTTTCGTACGATCAATTATGAGTTCGATCATTACATTGTACCCTGTGCTCTAATGGGCAATTAGATGTGGAGCCATGTATATGTAGCTTGTTTGAAATGCGATCAATTATGAGTTCGATCATTATATTGTTCCCTGTTCTCTAAAGGGCAATTAGATGTGGAGCCATGTTTATGTAGGTTGTGTCGTACGATCAATTATGAGTTCGATCATTATATTGTTCCCTGTTCTCTAAAGGGCAATTAGATTGTGGCGCCATGTTTAAATAGATAGTGTCGTACGATCAATTATGAGATCGATCATTATATTGTTCCCTGTTCTCTAAAGGGCAATTAGATGTGGAGCGATGTTTATGTAGCTTGTTTCGCACGATCAATTATGAGTTCGATCATTACATTTTCCCTGTTCTCTAAAGGGCAATTAGATGTGGAGCCATGTTTATGTAGCTTGTGTCGTACGATCAATTATTTGTTCGATCATTACATTTTTCCCTGTTCTCTAAAGGGCAATTAGATGTGGAGCCATGTTTAGGTAGCTTGTGTCGTACGATCAATTATGAGTTCGATTTTACATTGTTCCCTGTTCTCTAAAGGGCAATTAGATGTGGAGCCATGTTTATATAGCTTGTGTTGTACGATCAATTATGTGTTCGATCATTACATTGTTCCCTGTTCTCTAAAGGGCAATTAGATGTGGAGCCATGTTAATGTAGCCTGTTTCGTACGATCAATTATGAGTTCGATCATTGCATTGTTCCCTGTTCTCTAAAGGGCAATTAGATGTGGAGCCATGTTTATGTAGCTTGTTTCGTACGATCAATTATGAGTTCGATCATTACATTGTTCCCTGTTCTCTAAAGGGCAATTGGATGTGGAGCCATGTTTAATTAGATTGTATCGTACGATCAATTATGAGTTCGATCATTACATTGTTCCCTGTTCTTTAAGGGCAATTACATGTGGAGCCATGTTTAGGTAGCTTGTGTCGTATGAACAATTATGAGTTCGATCATTATATTGTTCCCTGTTCTCTAAAGGGCAATTAGATGTGGAGCCATGTTTAGGTAGCTTGTTTCGTACGATCAATTATGAGTTCGATCATTACATTGTTCCCTATTCTCTAAAGGGCAATTAGATGTGGAGCCATGTTTATGTAGCTTGTGTCGTACGATCAATTATGAGTTCGATCATTACATTGTTCCCTGTTCTCTAAAGGGCAATTAGATGTGGAGCCATGATTATGTAGCTTGTTTCGTACGATCAATTATGAGTTCGATCATTACATTGTTCCCTGTTCTCTAAAGGGCAATTAGATGTGGAGCCATGTTTATGTAGCTTGTTACGTCACGACAATTATGAGTTCGATCATTACATTGTTCCCTGTTCTCTAAAGGGCAATTAGATGTGGAGCCATGTTTATGTAGCTTTATTCGTACGATCAATTATGAGTTCGATCATTAGATTGTTCCCTGTTCTCTAAAGGGCAATTAGATGTGGAGACCAGTTTAGGTAGCTTGTTTCGTACGATCAATTATGAGTTCGATCATAACATTGTTCCCTGTTCTCTAAAGGGCAATTAGATGTGGAGCCATGTTTATGTATATTGTGTCGTACGATCAATTATGAGTTCGATCATTGCATTGTTCCCTGTTCTCTAAAGGGCAATTAGATGTGGAGCCATGTTTATGTAGCTTGTTTCGTACGATCAATTATGAGTTCGATCATTACATTGTTCCCTGTTCTCTAAAGGGCAATTGGATGTGGAGCCATGTTTAATTAGATTGTATCGTACGATCAATTATGAGTTCGATCATTACATTGTTCCCTGTTCTGTAAAGGGCAATTAGATGTGGAGCCATGATTATGTAGCTTGTGTCAAATGCGATCAATTATGAGTTCGATCATTACATTGTTCCCTGTTCTCTAAAGGGCAATTAGATGTGGAGCCATGTTTATGTAGCTTGTTTCGTACGACAATTATGAGTTCGATCATTACATTGTTCCCTGTTCTCTAAAGGGCAATTAGATGTGGAGCCATGTTTATGTAGCTTGTTTCGTACGATCAATTATGAGTTCGATCATTACATTTTTCCCTGTTCTCTAAAGGGCAATTAGATGTGGAGCCATGTTTATGTAGCTTGTGTCGTACGATCAATTATGAGTTCGATCATAACATTTTTCCCTGTTCTCTAAAGGGCAATTAGATGTGGAGCCATGTTTAGGTAGCTTGTGTCGTACGATCAATTATGAGTTCGATCATTACATTGTTCACTGTTCTCTAAAGGGCAATTAGATGTGGAGCCATGTATATGTAGCTTGTTTCGTACGTCAATTATGAGTTCGATCATTACATTGTTCCCTGTTCTCTAAAGGGCAATTAGATGTGGAGCGATGTTTATGTAGCTTGTTTCGCACGATCAATTATGAGTTCGATCATTACATTTTCCCTGTTCTCTAAAGGGCAATTAGATGTGGAGCCATGTTTATGTAGCTTGTGTCGTACGATCAATTATTTGTTCGATCACTACATTTTTCCCTGTTCTCTAAAGGGCAATTAGATGTGGAGCCATGTTTAGGTAGCTTGTGTCGTACGATCAATTATGAGTTCGATTTTACATTGTTTCCTGTTCTCTAAAGGGCAATTAGATGTGGAGCCATGTTTAGGTAGCTTGTGTCGTACGATCAATTATGAGTTCGATTTTTACTTTGTTCCCTGTTCTCTAAAGGGCAATTATATGTGGAGCCATGTTTATGTAGCTTGTTTCGTACGATCAATTATGAGTTCGATCATTACATTGTACCCTGTGCTCTAAAGGGCAATTAGATGTGGATCCATGTATATGTAGCTTGTTTCGTACGATCAATTATGAGTTCGATCATTATATTGTTCCCTGTTCTCTAAATGGCAATTAGATGTGGAGCCATGTTTATGTAGGTTGTGTCGTACGATCAATTATGAGTTCGATCATTATATTGTTCACTGTTCTCTAAAGGGCAATTAGATTGTGGCGCCATG